>JAQIYB010000478.1:0-11376 GCA_034699325.1 Oribatida sp. Gr-Ori-00743 | reverse complement strand
GTTAAGAGTTGGCGAGAAATGGAGAGAAAAACAAGTTCTCCACCAGAAAAGGCAAAGTCAGAGAGAGACCCAACTCTTATCTCTCATATACACCGACTGTCTGTTTCCTTTACAAATATATATGAGGGCCAGAGAGAGAGAGAGAGAGAGAGAGAGAGAGAGAGAGAGAAACCGCGCTCTTTTTTATTGTAATGCCTAAAAACATTATATCTTCGGTAGAAATCTCTGAATATATTTATTAGAATTAAATAAATACAGTGTTTGCGCGATAAAAAAAAGTGGAGAAATGCCCCTATCCCTGTGCAGTGCTCGGACTCAAAGCTCAAACTTTTTTCTCGTCAATTATTTCAAAAATTTGATGATTTATTCCTTTTTATTATGAAAAAGAATTTAACTTAAAAACAGGGAATTGTTATGTTGTCTAATGTCTACACAGCTCTTATGGTTCCCCTGAAACAGAAATTGTAGTAAATGTCTGTCATTTAGGATCCGCTTGTTTTCCGACCCTTCGGTAGACATAAAAAATAGGGAAAACTCTATCGAAATCACTCTCTTATGAATTCGATGCGATTTTTTGTATAAAAGACATAATTCATTCGTATAATAATGTGATCACATTTTATATGCATAACTAAACTACAAAAAAAACTGTCTTTTGTTTAGTGAAAATCTCATTTATTTTCTCAGAAAAGATAATGTTTTTCAGAAATTAATAAAATCGACGAAATTCTAAAACTATTCTTAATATAACTCTTGTTATCTCTGTTTTTTGCATAACTCATACGAAACCCCAAAGGAATAGAAGTCGCTTTGAATGCGATTTTTGATTGAAATTAAAGCCAATCGACTGCAGGGCGAGAGAGCGAGAGAGAGAGAGAGAGAGAGAGAGAGAGAGAGAGAGAGAGAGATTATTTGGAAAGGATATCAGAGTTGTCTATTGAAAGTGAGCTCAAGTAATGGCTGTTTGTGCAGATTGGAGTCCAAAAGATCTAATCCAACAGTTATTGGATGAGTAAAAATCGCGTTATTGAGAGCCAGTATTGCAACTGACTGTTGGACTCTCTTTATTTGAGACAATTTGTTGGTTTGATATAACTTTCACTCACTTTCAACGACTGGTTTTCTTATTTCACTTAACATTTTTGATGGAATCGCGTGAAAAATTTGAGCTCATTTAGAGTCATATCAGTGATTGGTTTCCAGTTTTTTTCAATCCCTAACTCTCACTGAATGATGAGTTGTGAGCCTTAAATAATTTGTTTTGTGGACCAAACGTTTAAAACGCTGAAAGGACCTTCAATGTGGTTAGGGTTGTCCTGTCGTCTTGCAGAACTCTTCAAGAACTGGATCCACCGCTCAGTACGTAAATGATCATGTAATTTTTCTATTTATAATCTCAGGCAATGAATTTGTATTTAATTTGTTTTTCACCATTTTTTAAAGCATTACTAATGTCTTACTCAAGAAATTGTAAACTGATAGTCAAATAAGAGCGCACCTCTTCTTAATCTTATACTACTCTAGGTACATCTCTTCCACACTCTTAACATTTTCATAAATACATTTAATAATAACTGAATAATAATTATAATATTTCTCAAAGGAATTTGATATAATTTATCTATAAAGTTGACCAAGAAGGGGTCAGAAAACGACTCCTAGTCACTAATGTAATGTATCTCCCCTCTGGTTGACTACATGAGCGAACTAATCATCATTTGGCAAATGTTTCCCAAATTTAATGATAAGTTTGAGCTGAAAATAGTGAACAGCTTTTCGTCGAGAATTTAGTTAAAAAACAACAAATTTAAAGTCTATTTGAACCCAAAAATCAATAATAAACTAATGATTAGAATAATTGATTATTTTTCTACTTTTAAAAAAAGTTGTCTAAAAAGAGCTGCACTTCATATCCAAGTTATAAACTTTTTCATCAAATTTATATTTATATTAATAAACTGCAGATAATTATAATTCCAGGAATAAAATCCAAAAACTTTCTTCTCATATACAATGTTCTAATGATTGGCCAACAGCCCTGGGCTGTCACAAGCGCCCAATCAGTCGGGTTAGTTACGTGACCAGAATTATTAACAAGTTTTGAAAAGCCCCCCAAAAAAATTTTGTGGATGAGCTCAAGCCTTATATCAAGAATTTGGAAATTCGAAGACCTATTCGACGAGAATGAAAAGACTGAGTCGTAAGCGTTGCAAACCATTGAAGGGCTTTCAAGTATGGCGCATGGCTTCCTGTGTGTGCCATCCATACACACAGACAGGAGCGACAGTACATCTGCCGAAACAATTTATCGGTTTTTTCTAATGTTTATATTTACGGACAACTGATTTCCACAGTTTTTAAATACTCGAGTTTTGTAGAAATTGCATATTCAGAGTCATTAGTGGAAAAAGGGATGACTGGCTCTGAGCTTATATAACACGTACTAATAGGAAATTAACTTAAATTATAGATAAATGACTCGAATATTATTATTGATTGTAATTATATCTAAAGTCAACGTAAGAGCAGACGAAACATAATTTATTTGTTTTCCAATAAATTTTCAATAAAGTTATAAAAAGCGATACTTTTTCTTCTCATAAGTGTTAATAAATTATTTGTTAGGAAAGACTTATTTGAGAATATATTTCATTTTCATTACCTTTTTCTTCAAACCAATAAATCGTGAGTTTGTGAACACAAATAAAAAAACTGTAAATCTTTTGAAAATTAACGTTAAATTAACAAATCTATAAATTTTACACTTATTTTAACCTTAAGTTCCGAATAATTAAACAAAAAACTTCATTATTCTTAAAGTGAGGTAAAGTGAGGTAGTCGTGGGTAGGACTGAGGTTTTCATCTAAGAAAACCCAAAATACAGACTAAAGACTAGATATTGGACACAATATTGAGAGAAATAAAGAAAAAAGATTACGAAATAATGAGAAAATGACTTTTTTGAGGGAAAGGGTGACATTCCTATTGGCGGAGCATTTTATTCATTTTACTTTTCATTGTATTCGGAAAACCCTTTCATAAAAAAGAAAATGACTTTTTCTGTAGATCCGTGGAAAGCAAAAGTGACCATAAAGTAAACCATTAGGTAAAAGTGAGGCCCATTATTACCCTAACTATTAAACATTGAGTCAATTTTGATCATTAGATCGGGTATTAAAGGAGTGTTAGATTTGTTTTTGAGTTCAACACTCGTTCACATGAAAATGGATAAAATTGAAGCTTTACTTTTTGGTTAACCATTATCTGAGAAAATCCTTGAAATGGGTTGAACTCAATCATTGGATCAGTTCGTTATCTTTAAACAATTTTTATTTAGTGACTGAAGACATCTGTTTTTTGCACTGAACTTAATTGACTTCATTTCAATGAATGAAAGCTTGAAATGAAAGGTTTATTTTATTCATATCTACAATCAGTTAATCAAATAGTGTTTGAAAAATTCAAAGAAAGAGAAAAACAAAAACACATAAAATGAATAACAATAATAAAGGTTTGACTCAAACCTTTGAGTAAATATAATAACTCAAAGAGTTATTAAATGTGTCATTTGATAAGTGGTTATCGGTTTCCTAATTGTTCATAATATTGGGTCTATTGGTTACAATATATTCATATCTCTAATGCACTCTAAGGTTATTGAGTGCGGCATAATCTTGTTAGATTTATTGAAAGTGAATTTAATCAGGTGGTGTGCAAGAGTTAAAAGCTGTGTGACTCTGATTTATTAGATCAACAATTGAATGAAAGAACGGCCAAATGGTATAAGACTTTCTACAAAAGAGATGATGGCTTTATATACCTTCTCTACCAATGTGTGGCTCATCTCTTTTGTCGAGTCTTATATACCCTTTAGTTTACGGGTTTTGATAGCAAACTTCAAGTGAAGGTCAGGCAATAAAATTGTATTCAAATGAATGGAGAATAACGAGCAGAGCAAAGGGTTTTTGCACAACAAATGTGAGGAACAGTTGTGCGCAAAGTTTTAAATCTTCAACAGTTTGACAGTCAAAGAGTTGAGAGACCTCTGAATGAAAGCATAGATTCTTGCAATTGTGACAAACAATGACCTGAGAATTGGTCCAAAACTAACTCACAGCCAATAATTCTTGACCTCAAAGTTAATGTCAAGACATTCTTCTTCTCTTACCATCGCTTTTACTCTTTTAAGCCAATAATAGTTTTAAAAGTTATGTGCGTTTTCTCAACGTGTGTGCGTCTAGCGCTCAGGCATACAATGAGGATTGCTCTCCCCCAAATCCCAAACTGCAACCTTCCCGATAACCAAATTGAACTAATGCTCTCTGACTCTGAGCGTCGGGTCTAAAAACGCACAACTCTTACCAACACTACTGGCGCTCAATACTAACATTAATTCAAACTCTGCCTTAAAAAATAGTGAACCCAAAAAAGTATTGCCAGAGAGTAATGGCGATGAATATTATGTAAAAAACATATTATAAAAGTATAGACCGAAATATACCCACGATTTTAAGGGAAGGATATGTGAGTTCAGTTGTTATCCGCAACGAAAACAAAAAATCATTTTTTTTCAATAATTTTTAATAAGTGATAGAAATTCTCATAAATAGAATAAATAAAATTTGAACTTACACATTTGAAACTTTTGATAATCTTGTTGAGATCACACCTCACGAATAGAGAATTTATCCATTTCAAATGCTGCTAGCTCCAATGTTGACAAGTTGTCTTGATTGTTTATTTTGTGTTGCTAGATCGTTGCTAGATGTTCTATGTGAAGTAGAGGCAGACTGTGGATGGGTACTAAAAAATTACATTCTTCTCAATGCAAGCACCGGTGAATTGTGTTGAGTGCAAGTAAAACAGTAGTGGTATCTGCCCAACACTAGGCCAAACTGTTCTGTTCGTTACGTATATCTTAGCCAACACTCCATCGAAAAAATATGACGTCAAAGTGCGTTAGCTCTGCCCATTGAACCAATTCCCTCTATCCCTCATTCTTGTGAGGGAGAGGGAGAGCGCACATAAAAAGTGATTTGAAAAAACAACTATTTCTCTATCGATCTCTTTTTAAGTCTAAAATAAAATTTTAAAATATTAATTCTCTGCCGAATATGCTTCTGATCCTTCTGATGCTTCTAGGTCATATTCATTCAATACTATCACCAATGAACAAGGAAAGTTAAGGAAGTTAAAGACATTTTCATGAGTTAACATCTTTGAGCTGAAAATATTCCGTTTCAGAAAACATTGAAATATGATCATGATACATTGTCAATTTTGCTTATAGTATTTATAGAAAATAAATTCACCATGGTTATCTTAAGATTTTATATTAATTTATCAACTTTAATCTTTATGAAAATGATTGCACTAAAATGAGCTAGCTAACTATTAATAATAACAGTTTGTAACTGAATAGGTATTTAAGGAGTGGAAGTGAGAGTGAAATATTGCAAGAGCAAATCTATTGGTATAAAATAGGTGATTCAAATAATGTTGCCTCGAATCAGTCCATATACTCTCTGTATGGGTGGGTAAGACATATTAGGGATGCCTCTGATTTGAAACCACGACTTTCCAAGGACATTGAGTTAACTAAATGGAAAATATCTATCTTAAGAATAGTTATCCTTTCTCTTTATGAGAACAATCTTGCACAGTTTAAGTTATATTTTCCTATTCAGTTAGTTAGGACCAAAATGTTTTGCCTTGAACAAAACAAATGGAAAGTTTTATAAAACTGAGTTAAAGTGAAATAATGAAGTTATTAACACTGAAACAATAGCTCAGAATAAGACTGACCTTAGACACTACTCTATTAAACTGGTCTTTACAACCGAATCGATGCACACTTTTGAAGGCATATAAGAAAAGGCCTCAAAAATATTTCACTTATTTATTAGTTATTATTCGATCGATTCGTTTGATATCACATTGATTTCAATTTTCATAATGAAAGCCATTATTTTATTTTGTGTGGTATTCATACCGTCATCGATGGCACAGAGAACTAAAGACAACATTTATCCGAAAGAGGATCTCAGTCTTTCAGAAATCATGTCTCGTTTAGTGTCCAATTCAAGTGATAGTAACGACTATTTTCATGCAATTCCGGCCGAAGTTTACTACAACGATACCATTGAGAGACCGCTTCAAGACTTCAAAGATCTGTTTAATCTGACCGGACTCAGCAGCGAAGAAATTCCAGTAGTTCTCGCCTTTCCATACCCCCCTCAAGAGGACGATAACATAACGGAACAGCCATCGAATGACAAAATGACGACACCGATGACATCAAACACCACCGATGAGTCAAATGTTACCGAAACTGATTCAGAATTGGATTTGGAAGCAATACCTGAAGTAATGGAAAATAAGGAGGAGTTGAGTGCACGTAGTCTTCGATCAACAGAATCGGAAACACACTTCTCTTTATTCAATCCTATGTCTTGGTTTCAACGACGGACGACCATCTCTTCAACAATAACTCCGCCGGTGATCAACAATTATTTTATGCCACCGCAGGGATCCCAAACTCTGGCACAAAGTCAGGCACAAAGCAAACCACTGCCTCCAATATACACTCCTTCACCTCCCGTTCTGTCTTCGGCTAAAATCACTGCTAACGTTGGAAATGCGGCCAATTCTTTGAACGCAAAAATTCAGACACCGATACTCCCGAGCAGAGATCAGCTCCAAAATGTGCAGTTCAGCGGTCTTGCAATGAACTATCCGACGTATCCATTGGTTCCATCGACCAGAATTATAACAGACTCACAGCCAAAGCCTGAATATCCGTCCGCTGACGTACCCTCTGTTATGGAAGTGGTTTATAGCTAAACCATTATTTAATATTTTATTTATACTTATATTTTAAATGTTTTCAAAACTCATTATTTCTTAAATATCCGATCATTTGTTAAATTTTCATTGAATTTGATTAAAACATTTAAAGTATTCAACAAATTATGTGTTTTTATTAATCGGTAAATAAGTTAATTTCAAATCTCTTCGATAAATCATTAATCATACCATTAATGACATAAATTGTCGGAAAAGTTTTTTCAATACATTATATCAAATGATAATCAATGACTTCAATGACTTCAATGACTTTCCTTACATTTTTGCATCGATTCGATCCATAAAATGTTTATTTCATTTGTATCATTAGAATCGACATTAAGACCAGTGAGTATCAACAGGAAAGGCATGTTTCTAAGAAAAATATTGTAAAGTGTGCTTGTATGTAATATTGAAGTGAATGGCTGCAAATCAAAATCATTATGGCAATTCTCTAAGGTTATCTCAAATTACAATTGTTTTAAATTTTAATAATTGTTTCAATAATGCAGGCCTTATAGTACCCGTCCTCTTTCAGAAGCCGTCACAATCGAAACACCAGATTTGCCGGCAACACCTTATGTAGAGAGTAGTCGCAAATCAAGTCTGGCCCGACGGCGATGGGCCGCTTCGATGCACGCAATGTATTTGATCCGATTGTTTGAATCATTTCTTCACAACCCGTTCTATTCATTGGTATTATCTCTGAGAATGTTTGGTCTCATAATTGGCATCGATTCCAAAAATGCTACGAAAATGTATTCAACGAAAGAGCAAAGACTCGGACTTTGGATCAAAAGAATACTTCAATACATTTTGACCGCTTTTATGGTTATTTACATTCTTTATTACGCGATCAGAACAACAGTGACAATAACCACAGGAGGAATTTGGACTAATCTCAAAGTTCTGATAAGCGCCTGGATCACTTTTTGGACAATCTGTCTGTTTATTTTACGAAACAACCGAATCGGTACTCTTATGGTTCAAATTCAATCAGTGCACGCATTTGTTGAAGATATTACACCAGAGCTTAAAAAGAAGGTAATGATCGTCATCGGAGGCTTTTGGATATATTTAGTGGTGTCTGTCATCACTTTCTTCCTCGACTTCTCATATCATTCGGTATTTTACAAAATATTTAAAACGATATATACATTGTTTTTGCATCACTTAAGTAAACTATGGTCATTGGGACGTCTCAAATACAGTGGCCGCTCTTATTGTATATTCGGATACTATTCTGAGCGTCTATTTCGTTAGAGGAACACTTGTGGTGATTATCATCACTTATGTTCTGCTCACTTATTCTGTGGAACAGCTTTATAAAGACTTGAAAGACTTCGCGATCGCACAGAATCAACTATCGAGAGAACTGTCTCTCAAAGGTTTGCGCGAATTGAAGAACAGACACCAGTTGTTGGCTCATTATATCCAAGAGTTAGACTCTATCTTCTCATTTATGGTATTCTTGTGGTATATTCTGGTTGTGGTTTCATTCTGTATACGAGTCAATACGATAATCGCTGGCGAATACTCTTCAGCAAACATAGAGGGTTGGGTCAGCTCTATTTGGTCCATTGGAATTTCATTTCTGATTTATATCGGGGTCACATTAAGCGCTTCATTTGTTAATTACGAGTCAATTAATTCTGCACTGAATATTGAAAGACTTGCCATTTCTCACTCAATCAAAACAGAGGGAAGTTTTTATTTTGAATTGTCTCTGTTTTTGACGCGAATATGTCTGAACCCCATTGTTCTGACCTGTTATCGGTTCTTTGCAATTAAAAAGTTCTTGATGTTAATAATAGCATTGGTAGTAATAGTTTACTATTTCTTTGTCGTTCATTACGATCTGATCGTTGTTTATATCAAACAAAATGTTATAAACACTTCTTCGTAATCATTGATGAGATAGTCATCAGAATTCAAAACAAGTCATTATTTTCGACATAAAACTCATGAAAACTATGAGATAATGTTTTTTGTTAAGAGAAGAACAGTTATCCAAAAATAATTGCTTTATTTGTTTGTATTTCATTCATAAAACTCTTTTAATCGAAAATCTCGATCGCAATGAAAGCAAATAAAAACAAAATCAATGAAAAGACTAATCTATAGAAGTTTGGAGTCAAACAAAAACAATTTCCAGATTTAGCCTCATTTGGATTCAACGCATACCTAACCCTATAGTCTGATTGCATGATTGCATCTCTAGCGCCAGACCAGGAGTGCTCGCCTTTGAGCCGATATTGGTATGGAAGACAAGTACCAAAAACTAATTTTGTAAAAAGCTTTGTATCTGAGAGTAAGTACTTTTGGAGATCGGGTTTAACGCCAATTGTTTCGGCGATTGTGTCCATATAACTAATCCAATCCACTGCTAAGTGATTTCGGGGGGAATCGACTAATATTTTTTCCCGTTGCTTCTTCGTATCTGCAATATCGGCGTCGATCTCTTCGTGTGATGGGAACTGACATTTGCCGGTCATAAGCATAGCATACCAACGCGCCTGCATTTCAAACACCGCAAAAATACCACCGTTTGGTTGGACAGCACCGATCACTGCCAGACTCCAATGAGGCAGTTGTTGGGGAAACACTTGTTTATACAAATCCAAAGGCTTATCGTCATCTGACCGCTCGATCAGACTCTTACCAAACAAAGAATAGTTTTGATGATAACCCGTCGCCATAACTACTAAATCACATTTTGTTTCCTTTTCGTCCCCTAATTGTGTTCAACACATTAAACACATTTTCTAACCTTTTATAGTATTACCGATAAATATAACGCCGTCTTCAGTGAATCTCTCAATATTTTTCTTGGTAATAATTTGTCCGCTCAGTATTCTTGGGGGCAGAACATCATTAAGAATGGGTATGGCTGAAAAACATCTGAAGTCCGGTTCTACTCCATAGAGTCTATGATTGAATCTTTCGTTATAATGAAAAGTCTCGAAATACCAACAGAGCCAGGAAAACGGCAAAAGATTTTTTAACATGTGCAAAAATCTTGTATGATTCTGGAGGTCAGTGGGTATACCATTGGAGCCCACTCTGTGAAAGATCCACCCTCCCCTTCGTATTGCGATATAAGTCTTTTGGCAAATATTACTGTTTTTTGTTTAAATTATAAATTAAATAAATGTTAGAAATATATGTGAGACCTGAGTTCGACGGCGGCATCACATCCAGAGTTAGCGACACCGACAACAACGGCATTCTTGTCCTCATATTTTGCTAACTCCAACAATGAGGGCATTTCTCTCGAGTGAATTACCTTGCCTATAAATGTTTTCGAAATTATACAGAATCTGTGTTTAAATAATAAATTAATTTGGTTTCACCTTTGAATGATTCTTGTCCGGGGAATTGTGGCAAACGAGGCGTAGCAGTGTGTCCCGTGCAGACCATTACTCCTTCAAACACTTGAGTAAATACTGAATTATTCTGATCATTTTGAACGGTCACTTTGAATTTGTGAGTTGTGTCGTAGTCCTCATTCTTCTCCACTTTTAACACCGAATGTCGAAACCGAATGTATGGCAAAAGATTAAACTTTTTAGCGTATGATTCAAAATATTCGTAGAGTTTTTTGTGGGGCATATAATTTGGGAAATCCTTTGGAAACGGAAAATCGGAGAAAGCATTGATTTCTTTACTGGTGTTAGTGACTGTCGACTTCTGAACTCTGCCCACACCTTCAGGTAGTTCTGGTCTATAAAGCCATATACCGCTTATGTTAGATGTCTTCTCATAACAGACAACATCGAGACTTTCTTCCAGACACGACTTGATTGATGTCAGTCCCGCAGTTCCTGCGCCAATCACACAAATAGATTGAGCCTTTTCTTTCATTTCAATGACTTTAACTAAATTTGAATTTAGAAGTTATGCTCTTTTTATACTTTACTTCTAATAATTATAAAATTGATAATCAATTCGAGTAATAAAAAGCAGAAAAATAGATAAAAAAAATCATAAAATTTGTGTAAATAAATAATAGAAATGTTTGGTCTTTCGACTAATTTTGACGACAATTCTCATAATTTACACAAAGTTTCCTCATTCAGAATAATAGGATTCGTTGGGTGACTGATCACTAATTGGTTAGATGTGAAGATCTACTTTTCAATTGTTATCAGAAAACAAGCTAGGTAACAGTTATTCCTATTTAATTGTCTTTACGTTTGACAATGACTTCTGAAAGTCAATCGCTAACTGATTAACTGATAACATATTACCCGAACCTTTACTTATGAATAGTTTTCCAAAAGGAAGAGCAACTAATTTGTGTCATTATAATTGACATGGTTTAGAAGAACGGGATCATATAAATCTGAAGGATTTGCCTTTGAACAAGATTAAAGAGCAATGCCAAGAAGATTACTTCATCCCTTGCATTTTGAACCTTTATTTTCACACATAATAATGTAGCAAGATGTAGCAAGAGGGTACCAAAATCATAAAATAGATTCCAGGGTCAAATTAGGAATTGAAAAATTTTCAATACATAAGTATAAG
>JAQIYB010000477.1:0-11379 GCA_034699325.1 Oribatida sp. Gr-Ori-00743 | reverse complement strand
CTTAGGCAATCGGATCCACAAAAACTACTCCAAGAATACAATTCTCAGACATTAGAAGCAGTTTTTCTTCAGTTATGTCAACAAACAAATGAAAGACGAAAATCGATAAAACTCTCTCAAATTCTCCAAGATCAAAACCAAGAAACATCAGCCGTGTCTATTAGCAATGAAGCCCCTGAGGAAGGGGTTAAAAAAGAACTAGCTAAACAAAAATACCTCGATTACAGTCGGATCAAAGCAATGTTTATCATACTATTCAAACTCACAATTAGAAGGCCGTCCACTCTTATTATATTTTTCATAACACCATTCCTTATGCTGAGCACTCAGAAATTAGCATTTAGTCGGCACCCGACGGACATACCCATTGTCATTTACAACGCTGACCAAGATCCAAAATACTCACAGATAATAATCGACGGAATCGACAGAAATCACATCGACGTCCGGTTTGCGGACAGTAATGAAACGGCGTTCCAATCGGTGGCCAACGGAACAAACATAATGTCCGTTGTCTTCGGACACAACTTTTCCGATACCTTTGAATATCGAGTGAAAGACATTTTGGACGTAACGGACGAAGAGCTGGAAAGCAGTGAAATCAGAGTTTACGCCGACTTCTCTAATGCTGTGCTGAGTCTCTTCGGACTCAACCATTTGATCAGGGCTTTCAACCACTTCTTAAGACAGGAGTCCCACAGTTTGGGTGCCAACGCCGCGGCATTCCTCCACTTAATCTCAGTGGAAGACCCAATTTATGGCAGTTTTGAATTAGGCCTGAATGACGTAATTGGTCCTGGTCATCTTCTCGTAATCTGTCACATATTCCCTTTACTCGTGTCTTCCCTCCAATTAGTAAATATTGAGAGCAACTCAGGTCTGGAGAGACTGCTTGTGTCCGGTGTGCGGCCCATAGAGATAATTGTCGCTCATTTTATAATTAACCTTGCTCTAATCTCAACCCAATTATCACTCAATTTATTCATTGCGTTCGGTGTCTATCAGAGCACACAAATCGGGAGCTATTTTGATGTCTATGTCTTCCTCTTCCTGATTGGCATTCAGGGGATGGCCTTTGGATTCTTGATAGGAATGATCGCCAAGACTGAGCTTGGTATTGTTGTAAGTACAATCAATCTATTGGCCATTTAATTCACCTATTTAAAATTAACTTTAATTCAAGCTTGGTGTCATTGGCTTTGCATTCCCTTTATGGCTGTCATCCGGTGTATTTTGGCCCAGCGAGGCCATTCCTGCAAGTTTGCTTAACCTGATAAAACTCGGTCCTTTATGTCAGCCCATACTGGCGTTGCGGGCCATTACTCTCAAGGGTATGGACATCAGAAATCCCGTTGTGTTCAACGGATTTATTTTAAACATTTTCTACATTTCTTTTGTTACTATTTTTAATGTAATTTTCTTCAATAAATTCACGAAATAATTCACAAATATTAGCAATATTTTATTAACCTTGCTACTTTTATCACCATATACAACGATTTTTCATCTAAGCAATAATAATCTTGGTAAAAAGTAAAACACATTTGGCCTAAAACTAATCCCCGTTAGAAATACAGACTATTGAACATAACATTACAACTGTCCAAACGGGACATCATAGCAATGAGGCCCGGCACTGAACTCAATACCAGAGCAGTTAATAGACAGAAAGCCTTAATAGCCTTTCTTTTGGGAACGGAAGAGGTCTCACTTTCCACGTCTTTACCACCCTTTGAGACAATCCTATAATCGTCTGATTTGTCTCTAATATCACTCAAAACGCAATACAATAACCAAAACATTACTGAAATTATATGCAATACTCTGATTGACCACAACATTATGTTCAAGAACAGGTACATCGTTCTACCGATGTGCCACTCCACCCGAGCGATTAGAAAGTAATCAAAGGGGAAGTACACCAAACAGCGAAGTATTTCCATAATCGGAGCGCATTTCCTGTAAATCAAAACCAAATTATTGACTCAATTATTGATTTTTTGAAATAATAGTCTCAAACCTATTATCAAAAATAGTGCCAAAAGAAGTCAAAACAAATATACTGTAAAGCATTGCAATCAATCCCTTTCCCGGAGAGAACAGCTAAAATTTAGAAACAAAATTAACCTAGGTTAAATTTATGACAATATTGTATACAAAATTGGGATGATCTGCCAGCAAATAGAAGCCCAGCATAATCACTACACCATGAACACCGATATACCACATTTTCCAATCGGGGATAGAAGGGTCGTAATTGTACTTGGGCGCATTTGGATCAGGTTCTGGCACATCACTAATCAATCCCAATCTAGGTTTTCCAGGTTGCCATCCAGGTCCTTTGAAAAGGGCCGACATTTTATTGGCAAAGCCCTCAGCATTTTGAAACTTATGCCAAACCTCCCGATAATACCCGAACTGTAATGTCATCGAATCAAAAGTCTTAGGGGTCGGCGAAACCACTCCATAAGTAATCGTTTCATTTTCCGTCTGATGAGTACCGAATATTCTGTCCCATATCATAAGGACAGAGCCATAATTCTTATCTATACAGTAGGGGTTCTTTCCGTGATGGACCCGGTGCTGACGGGGCGTATTTATAAGGTACTCAATAAAGCCAAGGTTACCCACCACAGAGTTGTGTAACCAAACTTGGTAGATAACACCGAATTGAACATGGACAATCATAACAGGAGTTGGCACTACCAGTGCCAGGGAGAGGGTCATTACCTGTTTTATTAGTCAATTAAGTAACTTATCAAGGTGAGTTTGACTGACCGAAAAAACAATCAAATCTACGGCACACTCCCTACCACTTGTGGTAATGTTCACATCTTCGGTCATGTGGTGGAACTGATGGCCGGCCCACAAAATATTGAACTCATGGAATGCCCTGTGCGACCAGTAGTTCGTAAACTCCACCACAAGAAAGCATATGACCCAGGTCCAAATCGAGTGCAACGGCAAGTTTACTATCGCATAGTTATTTTGAATCCAGGACATTATCGGAATTGTCAAGGTCAATAAAAGTAATCTACAAGATTCAAGGTCAACTAGGTAATTTACAAATAATTAGAAAACGAACCTGGTTAAACTTAAGAGAAGAGCCGAACCACTATTGATAACAATATCTGTAAATCTGATGAAATCCTTTCTCTGGACATATCTGAGCACTACTTCCATGGAAAGGAGTAAAGCAACGGATGGTAATAACTTTTAAAAAAATGAACAAGATTAATTTTGCAAATTCAATTAATTTTATCCCATATTTATTAGTTATTAGAGCTAGGTCATATGAATCTATTTTATATAAAAATAAACCCATTCCTAAGGGCTGTTATAAAAGTCTTACCCCTTAAAGGCTATTTCTCTGCATAACAAAGATATAACCATAAACATTTTAATATTTTAATAAAAAAAACGTAATTACTGTTTAATTCTCCAAGGTAATTTCACCACTTACCACAACTAGATAGTCGGGCACATCATAAGCACTCTCTTTTGTGGTTTCCTTCGGCGATATTATGTAAAAAATGGCTAAAAAATTTTTCAATGAATAACTGATTGTGTCTTTCATACACTGTTTGACATCAGTGGACATTCCGTTATTCTGGACAATGCTCTCCATATTTAACCACAACTCACAAACAATTAACAAGGATATTTAGTCTGAGGACAGGTCTTACAGATAAATAATTTATTTAAGCCTTGGATTGAAAGACATTTACAGAAATATATTAAGAAAACCGGATTTTATTTAAATCAGAGAAAATGATCTTAACTTAAGGACGTCCTCACACACGTGAAAGTTATAAAACTTGCAAGAGCATCTCAAGAGAATAAATAGATTAAATTTAATTTTTATTAAAATTGTTATCTAGCTAATTTGCATAACATGTAAAATGTTCTAGTTACTACTGTATAATACCTTGTTTTTTACCAAGGAAAACCAACATTTATACACATGTATATATTTGGCCTTGAATTGATCTTGATATATCTTATCTTAAATATGTTAAGTAATGCCTTGAATACCAACCAAGAATATAAATCCAAAGATTTTTAACTTGCTTATTATTGCAACTTTCAACTAAACAAAACAAAATAAAAATCAACAATTTATTCAGAAATCACATGTTATATAATTTCTAATAAATAAAATACCTTGTTCAATTTAAAACGACATATTCACAAGAGTTTTAACGTCTTTTAAATTCTAAAAAAGCATTTCTGATATAAATTGCAAAACATTTACTTTTAACACAATTTTGTCGATTCAAGCAATTTATGCAAATATTGACAGTTTCTATTTGATCTAGCACATTTATTATTAACAAATTTATGCCACACTAACAAATAGAACCTTGTTTACTTAAATACTAGTGTAGTTAAACATATTAATACCAGGAACAATCATTAAATTAAAATAAATTATTGTTAAAACAATTTCAACATTTCTTTAATAAATATTATAATTATCGATAAAATTATCAAGGTTAATTAATAATAAAACGATTTATTGATAATTTGCGAAATTTAAGCAAAGTATTAGATTTTATGCAAGACTTGTGATCTTTAATCAACTGTCAAAAGTCTTAGGGATACACAAGAGTGTCATATAGAACACCCTTGATCAATTATATATAAAGCTTTTTCAATGGAAAAGGCTAACATATATTGACGACTTGGTGACCCCTATAGTTTACATAATATTAAACCGATAGAGGAATTCCCTAAAAAATTAGAAGTAATTCCTTAAACAACAGAATCTCTTGAAATCATTTTAAGCGAAAGTATAAAAAGGCGAAAATTTTATTGAAAACTATTTTCATTTATGCTTGCTCAAACTTATCTAAATGTCAGATCTTTTAGAAGCTAATAATATGTCTGATATTGTGATCAGTGGTATGAGTGGACGCTTCCCGATGTCCTCTAATGTCGAGGAGTTGGCAAAGAATCTGTACGATGGGGTCGATATGATCACCACTAGTGAAGACCGTTGGCCTAACGGTACCTAAAATTTAATTCTCTCTCTCTCTCTCTCTCTCTCTCTCTCTCTCTCTCTCTCTAACCCTCCCTCCCTCCCAGGGTTATTCGGAATGTGTAACCGAATGGGAAGAGTACCTGATTTTAACCACTTTGACGGCAATTACTTCGGAATAATGGGGGAAATGGTCGACGTTTTAGAACCTCAGGGAAGGCTTCTAATGGAGGCCACTCATGAAGCCATAATTGACGCAGGTAATTTATATTTAAAAGGTGAAAGGAAATTGAAACTCACAGTTATTATAGGAATAAACCCACAGTCACTTCGAGGCACCCGAACGGGTGTTTATGTCGGTCTCTCACACTATGCGATGACTGACGGCTATCCCGAGGCAATGCAGCCTGAATTACAGCGACAGAAATCACTAAACATGTTTGACATCATGGGCAATTTTAAGTCCCTCTACGCAAACAGAATATCCTTTGCATTTGACTTCAAGGGGCCGTCACTTATCACAGACACCGCCTGTTCTGCCAGCTTTACCGCATTCAATATAGCCATGAATGACCTTCGATTGGGTATGTGCTTGCTAATTTTTATAAGACCCAGAGCAAGATATAAATGAAAAACTGTACTAGGACATATTGATTATGCAATTGTTGGCGGAACTCATATGACATTAGAGCCGTTCATAGTCTATGGTCAGCAGGAAATGAGTCTCTGCTCTCCCAGAGGAGTATCGGCTGTGCTGGATGAAAGTGCTGACGGATTCGTGAAAGCGGACGCCACCGCATGTCTTCTCTTGCAGAGGAGATCCACTGCTAAGCGTATTTACGCCACTGTCCTCTCCTCCCGAATGAATGTGGACGGAAAGAAAACGGTGGGAATGTTCTTCCCCTCCACTGAAGCTCAAGAGGAGCTGATGGTAATGGCGTACAAAGAGGCAGGAATTGATCCGCTTAAGATAACTTATATGGAGGCCCACTGCACCGGCACTAAAGTAATCTAGATAAAATATTTAGATAAATATTTAACCTTGATAATTAGGTGGGAGATCCACAAGAGATGAGAGCCATTTATAACGCTTATTGCAAACTTCCGGGACGTAGGGAAGTACTGCCGTTGGGATTATTAAAAAGTAACCTTGGTCATACAGAAGGTGCTTCGGGAATCTGTTCCCTCATTAAAGTAATCCTTTCCTTTGAAAACGAAAGCATTGCTCCGAATATTAATTTAAATGAAATAAAACAAGAGATCAAAGAATACTGTCCTCCACTCTATCCAAACAGGAAAATACTGAAATATAAGCCAGGTAAATTTTGTTTAACTAGGCTAGAATAAATAATCATCTCCTATCTAATCCAAGGTATGGCTGCCGTCAATAACTTTGGTATCGGAGGAGTGAACGGAAATGTTTTGGTTGAACCCAATTATAAACTGACGACTGAAGAGAACCTCAGAATTGCGGAAACGATTCCCAGAATTGTGAACATTTGCGGCCGAACTGAGGACGCGGTCAGACATGTGTTCGCATTCATTGAAAACAATCCCCAAAAGATTACCCGGGACTTTTTGGCTCTTCTCACAGACACTATGAAATATGTACCCAGTGTCAATTCTGCAGGTTTTCCATACCGAGGTGAGTTAATTGAAAATGTTATCAAGATAAATTAATGTTAATTTTAATACCAAGGATCAATTATTATTAAAAAGACGAATGAGAAGGAGCCGGGGGTTCAATACGAATACAAAAACCAATTATCAGAAATAAAGAGCAAAATTTTGAAACCGATTTGGTTTCTGTTCCCCGGTTTGGGTGGACAGTGGTGTGCGATGGCAAAGGCATTGATGCCCATAAAGATTTTCTCTGACAAAGTGGAGGAATGCCATCAAATACTTAAAGAATTTGGAATTGACTTAAAAAATCTTTTGCTATCAGAAGACAAGTCCGTCATATCGACGATGACTAACAAATTCTGTGCGACCACTGCTATTGAAATCGCATTATTTGAAGTATTGAAAGCACTCGACATAACACCTGACGGCATAATAGGCCACTCTTTCGGAGAGATAGCCTGTGCTTACGCCGACGGCTGTTTGTCCACAAGAGAGGCAATGATAGTGACATACGTGAGGGGAGCCATCACTGAGAGCGATAAGAAAATAGTAAAGGGTTTGATGGCTGTCTGTGCTCTGACTAAAGCTGAGGCAAAGAAATTGATTCTACCGGAAGTAGTGATCGCCTGCTATAATGCCAAGAACTCTATTGTACTTTCAGGTAATACACTTGTTTATGACCTAGAGTATAATTTACTGGTTCTTATTATGACCTAGGTCCTGTTAACCCAATGAAACAAATTATTGAAAGCCTTAAACAGAGAAACATTTTCGTCCATCAGTTGGAAAGCAGTGAAATCCCATATCACAGCCATTATCTCAGGAGCTCCGCTCAGCCCATGACTGAGACTATTAGAAAACATTTACCAAATCCCAAAAAGAGGACCAAAAAGTGGATCTCCACTTCTATTCTTGAGTCTGAGCCCAAAGAGGAAGCATTAAAATCCGCTTCGGCTGAGTATTTTGTGAATAACCTAATTAGCCCGGTTTACTTTTATGACAAATTAAAAGAACTTCCCTCCGATGCCATTGTCATAGAAATAGGACCACACGGAGTCTTCAGGAAAATAGTGACGGAAACCCTGGAAACGGCCTCTTATTTGACTTTAATTAAAAAAGACTCAAACGATACAAATTTGGATCACTTTTTGTATGCGATTACAACACTCTATGAAATGGGTTTCAATCCATCCATTGAGAACTTGTACCCAAAGGTGGAGTTCCCGGTCAGTAGGAGTACGCCATCAATTGGATCGCTGATGAAGTGGGACCACAGTCTTCGGTATAACTTCAGAAGATATCCGGAAGCGTTCAGCAGAAGCACCGCATCGGATATGAACTTTACAATAGATTTGAAGCAAAATGAGGACAACTTTTATTCTGGCCATTGTATTGATGGCACAGTGCTATTCCCGGCCACTGGTTATCTTATGTTAGCCTGGCGTCAATTGGCTCTATTTCTTAGCACAACCTGGAATGTGGTGGCGATTGAATTTGAGCATGTTCAATTTAAAAGAGCTGTGATTCTTACAGAAGAGAACAAAATAAAACTCAAAGTTAAATATGACAACAATTCTGGTGAGTTTGAACTTGCAAGTTTTGAAATATATATTTATAATAATTATCTAGGTGAATTTTGCATATTGGAGAACGACAATGTTTGCGCCGTTGGAAAAATGCGTTCCCCTTCAGAGGACTCACTATTGGTTCAGTCGATTATTCACGAGAAGCAGAGCTCAGTCCTCGAGAATGAGTTCACTTTAGGCGCCGACGATATCTATAAAGACCTTCGAGTTATGGGTTATGACTATAGCGGAGAGTTTCAAAGGTTGAAAACAATCCGCACAAATGATTTCAAGAATATTCACGGCGTGTGTGAGTGGAACGGGAATGTCATCACCTTTTTGGACGCACTCTTGCAGTCTATGATATTTGCGACGCCATTCAGAAAACTAATGGTACCGGTTATGATCAAAGCACTCAGAATAGACCCAAAAGTGTTATTTGACTCAATCGCACGGCATAAAGTAGCAAGGGAGCCAGATCAAGTAGAGAATATTCTAAATGATACCAGATATGCTGAAATTGAAATTCCAATCAATGCCCTTGTTGATTTAACTGAAAAAAGGATCAAATCAAACGTTGAAAGATTTTGTCTCTACAAATCACCCATGCCATTTTATTTTAATTCTGAGACCAAACTACTGGTCACTCACGGCATAGAAATAGAGAACGCAATGGCGCTCCCAATACCTCGCAAAGTGGACACAACTAATCTGGTGCTCGACTCATATGAATTCATACCCAATGAAGACATGAATGCTATCGAAGAATGCGATCACAAGAATATAATCGAGTATTTGGAGGTATTTCCCATATTTAAATAATTTTTTCACCTTGGTAGTTTTATTTTCAACTCTCACTTCAGGTCTGCAAATCAATGGCCGCACAACTCAAACAAATGGGTCTCAAAGACTTGAAATGTGATTACAATTATCAAAAATTAACCCAGGAGCATTTAGAACACTATAGGAATCATTTAAATGAGAATCACGTAATGTTCAAAGTTTTGGACAAAATGTACAAGGTAGTTTCCGATGACAACAAGAATTTGGTTGAATTGACGCCAAATGCGAGCAAAACATTGATTAATGAATTAAAAGACAACAAATCATTGGATAAGGATTTGGTTAATACTGTTTCCAAAAACGAGAGACTAATCCGAAGTCTCACTGATATCGTCAGTGAAAACAATGTCCCGAAAAAGGAGCTCAAAGTCACTGAAATTAATTTGACTTCAGATCTATTGGTCAAAGAAGTGGAACAGAATATGACTAACTTTCTAATAAACCCTCAAATAATTGATTATCATTTGATTGTTAAGTCAATGGAGGGGTTAAATGAAAGCCTGTGCTCAAAGACTTTAGTTTGGGATCAGACTAATGAACTAAATGTTAAAAACAGTGATCTTATCATTTGGAAGGACTCACAGGACTTATGGGAACAGAATCTCCAGAATTTGTCAGATGCAATAATAGGGAATGGATTTCTTCTGGTTATAGCCAGGTATCAATTTACTGATCCAGAATTGACACTCAATGGCACAGAAATAGTCAATAACTTACACCTAAAGAAACGCATCCATAAAATCATTGAAACCTCCAAACAATTGGGACTTAACCTCATTTGCACTAAAAGCGATTCAATCGGAACAACTGCTCTCCTCTTCAGAAAATGTGTGGAAAATATCAAAATTCCAGAAAAAGATAATATCATTGAAATAAGTTCTGAGAGAAACGAGAATTGGTTTCAATTAATAAAAGAGAAACTGATTTCAGCCAAAGAGGCGGACAATAAGACAGACAACGTTTGGCTTATTGGGAGAGACTCTCACATAAATGGCATTATTGGACTCTTGAATTGTCTCAGATTAGAACCGGGAGGAGAGAACATGAGATGTATTTTTGATTACGACCACAGTATTGGACTTCCCATCGATTGGAACTCAAAGACATTCTCTGATATTCTTTGCAATGATTTAATTATAAATGTCATAAAAGACGGTAAACTCGGAACTTATCGTCACTTAAGACTTCCCAAAGACTACGACAAAACCCTTTCCAACGAATACTTCTTAAACATCGGACAAACCAGAGATTTATCGTCACTTCAGTGGTTTGACGGAAGTATTGTCGCCAATAAAGAGTACTATTTTGTGAATAACGAAAAAATAGCCCAGGTTCCCGTCAAAATTTACAGCACAGGCCTAATATTTAAAGACCTGATGCTCGCCACCGGTATAATATTCACTTGTTACATTTTACACTAATTAATGTACTTGGTAAATTAGGTCGCATTCCACCAGGGGAAATCTCTATATTTACGGATTGTTTTGTCGGTATTGAGTTCGCCGGTCGAAGGGCTGACACCGGAGTGAGAGTTATGGGGTTCTCTATAAGCCGTAGTTTTGCCACTTCTATAAATGCAAACTACAACCTAATTACACCCATTCCTGAGCACTGGTCAATGGATGACTCTATAACTATATTGAGTACATACAGTACAGCCTGGTATGGACTAATAGAGAGGGCCGGACTCAAAAAAGGTAAAAATATGTTAAATATTTTTATTTTCAATTAATTATGTTATTTAACTAAAGGGGAGAGTATTCTCATTCATTCGGGTGCCGGAGGTGTGGGACAGTCGGCTATAAATATCTGCAAACACTATGAGTGCGATATCTTCGTAACCGTCGGAACAGAAGAGAAGAAACGCTTTTTGATCAAAGAATACAATATTCCAGAGAACAGAATATTCAGTTCCAGAGATATTCAGTTCAAATACAGAATCAAAGAATTAACAAAAGGAAAGGGAGTCGACATTGTTCTCAATTCGCTGACGGGTGAGAAATTGGACGCAGGCTTTCAATGTTTGTCAAAAGGGGGCAGATTTGTTGAAATTGGCAAGTACGATTTGGTACATAATAAACAGTTAGGAATGTTTGACTTCTTAAGGGATATCAGTTTTATCGGAGTGTCTCTCGATATCTGTATCTTAGAAAACCCCGAATATATCACAAAATTCTTTGATTGGATGCATAAGAACAGCACAAATGGTTGCGTCAAACCATTCAATAAAACGGTATTCAAAGCAAACGAAGCGGAAAAGGCGTTCAGATATATGACTACCGGTAAACACATCGGAAAAATTGTGATCAGAATAAGAGATGAGGAGAGCCATAGACACTCATTAAGAGACATAAAACCGGCGGAAAA
>JAQIYB010000476.1:0-11401 GCA_034699325.1 Oribatida sp. Gr-Ori-00743 | reverse complement strand
CCCCCCCCCCAAATCGATGCTACTATATATTCGAATTTTTTCAAAATTGGAATTAAAAATAAATAAACTGTAAAACAAGAAAAAGGATTTCTTCAACGGTTTGGTGAACTAAAAGTTCATTTCAATGATTAACAAAGAAATAACAGTTATTTATCTGACAAAAATTGATGGCATTTACAAAATCATAATTTAGCCCTAATATGTGTTGAGCACAGAATAAGCATTTCTGGCTATAAATATTAGGTTTCAAATTAAAATATTGCAAACAATGTCATCGGTTTTGTTTAGATCTTCAAAATAAACAAAATTAGAGATAAAATTCCTGTGATTTTAAATATTTATTTGAACTAAATTTCTATTTAATCATCAAATATTGATCCGTGGTTAATTAAAGATGTTTAGGTTTGAGACCATTATATCAAATGCTATGAATCTCAAGTAGTAAATCAAAATTTGAAGATAAATAAGTGATAATTGAGCATGTTCATATTAAACATATTAAACATGATCAATTTATACCACTTAATGTAAAATAAACTAATTTTTAAACAATCACTTCAGAAATAGGTATTCCTTTGAATTGATTTGAATGGAATCCTTGGTATTTCTTCTCAATGTTTAGAATTTCAAATTAATTTGTTGGTTCGGGTTAAGTTAGAGGTCTTCGTTAGAATTTTTTCTTGAAAGCTGAGTCTAAAATTTTTCTCACATTCATTGGAGGGACTAATCTCTTGAGGTCATCGCCAAAACTCTGGTTATAATGAGATTATACTCATAATTACTCAGAGATTATTAAAATTCTTGAGAAATAATGCATTAAATTTTATTTTCGATAAGAGACTCAACAGAATTGGTTCTAAAAAATAGTAAAACTCGTGTCGAGTATTACTCGAAAAACTGGTCTCTAATTGATTTTTAAGCCCTATAACAATGATTCTCATTTGAAGAGCAATTATTTAACATTCATTACATCGGTTTAATTGTGAAACTTTTGAAAAATGAGTGAAAGTATGAGAATATAAAAGTTATATAATTATTCAAAGCAAACAAGATTTTAATGAATATTTTAAACCATTTACTTGAGAGTTAATTATCTATTGGATTGGAGACCGAAAATAATTTCGATTACTCCTGCAATCGATTACTGTCTGTTACCAACAATTATCTATGAAATCAAAAGTAAAATTCCTGTTAATTACGGCTTAGAAACCAGTTTTGTAGCGATTGATAAACTCGTCCCTCAAATAGACATTCATTGAAGAAAAAACATTAAATGAATCACAAAAATTTGGAAAACCAAAAATATTTTTTATCTAATTAAATGGTTAAAACATCCCTTTAAAGTCTTTAATGTTATGGCTTTAAATCAAAGAGTTATCAATGTTGTTTAACATAAAATATTTTGACATTTTAACTTGTTCCATTAAATTGTTGGCAATTAAATGCAATTCTTTTATTTCAAATCAAAGTTTTATCTTTAATCGTATCGATCGATAAAATCTGAGAGAATTAGAAAATGATTTTTAATTAGTTTTCAAAGAAATTCTTTAAATTTTTAATCATTTGAACTTAACATTGATTTTCGTGACATTATTTTCTCACAGTTTTGACACTTCTTTGCGAAAAATACCGGAAAAGCAAATAATTTAAGTGAATTAATGTCCGCTTTTTTATTAAAACCATTTATATTAGAAATGATTAGTTATTTGTTATGCAATGGATTTGTTAAGTAATCCAAATATATTTAAGAGATGACAACACTCTACTCATTGTTGTTTTTGAGAGTAATTTATGATTGTTTAAAGTGAATGTTCGACAACCAGATAATCAATTACAGGAACAGTTTGTTTATAAATCAAAATTGTTCGCACGTCTGACTCCGACCCAAAATCTTATTTATGTCAAACAGATTCTCAACTAATGTTAATCACTGATCAGTTTTGAAGGGTATGTGTTGTATGAGAGTCAACCTAAAGCCCAGACTCCCTATTGAAGTAATAGGCTATCAATTGACATATTTTAAGTCTATTTATTCAGATTTCTGTCAAAATAAGTACCAATCGATTATTCCAAACATTATTTCAAACAAACGCTAAAAATATTTTCTCAACAAAAAACTGAGAAATCAATTTCGACACCACTTTAAGCAAAAGAGTCGACGAAAATAGTTAATGATTTTTGCTTTCATACAAATTTCAATACATTTATCAAAATATTTGTTTTAAGAAATAAAAGAAAAATATTTTGAAGTCAAGTGAAAAATATGTGAACTGAAGAGAGTCTAAAAGGACTGGCGATGAGAAGGAGGAGGAGAGAGAAGGAGAGGATGGATGAGAATCCATTGGTTTAAGACTAATATTTGATAAGAGATGTCGCATAAGAGTCAGGTCGGGTGCGATCTCTGATGTTATGGTCTGGCAATACATAGAGAGGACGAGCAGTAAAGCAGTTGTATTTCATTTGAGTTGTCGTTCCCATCGTTTACAGTTCTGGTTGTGTCCAAAGACCAGATGTAGCCAACAGTTGAACACATCTGAAGACAAACACCAATTGACAGACGAATGTGATTACGGCCACAACTGATCCACGACTTCATTAAACAAATAACTCCTGAAATCGACTCTAAATTAATAATTGTATTAATGGTTTGCAATTGTTTTTCGCATTAAAAGCCAATCGTTTGGGACTCAATTCACAATAATTTGATGAGTGATCGCACAAACATGGCTTCAGTCGCTGTGCCCGAACCGCCCAAACCGGTGGACGGGCCGTCTGTCACATTAACCATTCGACTAATAATGCAGGGAAAGGTAAGTCCACACTTCCCGACCAACACAAACATTATTTCTGTTTGTCTGCCGAAAAACGCCTACTTTTTGCTCGCAATCGATGTCTCGTTTTATAATATTTTTACGACAATTAACTCATTTTAAAATATGTCGGTTCTGTTCGGGTTGGGCTGCGCTCGCATTTTCACCCACCGGTGCCGTTCATTCTCAAAGACCAATTGTTTTTTAATTAATTTGTTTTCAGTCATTAATTATTAAGTCTTTTGGAGACAATATAATGAAAATAATTTCCATAATTATTATTATTTTAATAAAAACAAAACGAAATGATTTTACAGTCGACTGATATTCCCTTAAAGTAGAAATTAAAACCAATTAAATATTAAAATATTTTTAATTCTGTGCTCAAAACGAAACTATTTTTGCTTTGATTTTTTAGAGAAGTCATTAAAAAATTGCATTCGTTTTGAGGGGAAAAGAGGTTGAGTTGAGAAGTGATGGGTTGTTGTCATAGCTATCATTACATCAAATATTTAGATTATTTTTTAGACCTTTAATATTGAATTAATTTTATGACTCAAAACTGAGTCAAAAGTTATTTGAAATTCAAGTTTGTGAATGAATTTTCAACACCGAAGCGATAGATCCGGTGCCTGACCTGAACTCTACTGTGCTATCGTCTTCTCGATTAACCCGATTCCCATCTATTCTGTGTTGGGACCCAATATCAAGACAATAGTTTTTTGTTAATTCATTTTGAACTCATTATTGATAATTAATTTGTGGTTAATATAGAAATATAGTAATAAAGTGTTAATGTATTGTACGTGAAGTCAATTAATTACAGTATTTTATAAATATTTATTACTAAGTAATGAATCGTTTGCTCAAACGATAGACCAAAATATTATTAATTCTTATTTTAAATGATTTATTCGTCGATATCTTTAATTTACGATTTGTTCATTTGGTTTAAACATAACATTTGGTGCCTTTCCTCTATGTGTTCCCTCCTCTTCTGAGTCTTTGGTTTAAGATTTTGTTTTATTATTTGTTTTTTCATTTCGGGATTCGCTGTTCGCAGAGGTCTACAGAAATATGAATTTGATTTTGTCTTTTAATGTATTGAATTGTTTGGTGAAATTCCGATTCTGGCACTCGACTCCCTCTTAGCTGACTCTTTGCTCGGAATATCGCATCACTTGTGCTTTATTTGAGAACTGGTTTTTGTGCAGATTCTCCGACGTTGCCGTTCGCACAGGCATTGCTGGATTGCGTGCTGTCTCTGTCTGGCTCACTGAGCAATAAGGCATAGCACAGGCATACAACTGGCATAGCATTGCCAGTACTGATGCCTCTCTAGTTTTCCTCTCCTTCCTCTACCTTTGCCAAAGAGCTATATATACTCAGTTGAGCTCTGGTAGAATTGTATGCCTAGGATTCAATGCACTGTATATACAGCACTGTATGAGAAACGTATTCCCTATTATAACAATGTTTTGATCGATTTTCTCTACCTTTACTCAAATATTGCAGTTTTGAAGCTCTATTCGGAGGTATTTTATACGATATGTACTCTTAACAGAATTTTTTGCTTATATTCAATAACGGCTTAAACCCAAAAGAAAATGGAATTTGTTATAAGAGCGCTCACTCTTGTCTATCCTGTGTACTCCCGCATCACAATTTCGGAGCACATGAGTCCCGAATTAACCGAAAGACTATTTTTCTCGACACAAAATTGTTTAAAAAATCGATAAATTGTGTCAAAACTTGTATTGAATGAAATCAAAATTTGCTGATTCGTCCGATTTTCAGCTCAAAGGCAAATATAAATTCATTCGACTCATTGTCAGCCAATAAATTACAGCTCTAGTGATAAGTCCACCGTTTGTTAAGTGCTGCAAATCTATTGATACCAAACCATTTCAATAGACTTCTTATCTATGAAACTCAAAATATAACTTTTAATATGTTTTATAGTTAAGAAGGAGTGGAATAAAAAATAATAACTCTATTATAATGTGATTATATTCTTATTTCATGACATAAAACGTTTGGAAAATACTTTTCTCAAAAATCCAAACCATTATTACAAGAATTTTTGCGGAAAATCTTAAACAGTGGAAAGTTATACACAATATTAGAGTTTTATTTTTGAGTTATAATAACACTTTAGAGCTGATGGAGTCTCACAACTAATTTTAACCCTAAAGTCGCGACAATATTCGAGGCACTCATGTATATCGTTTGCTAACATTTTTGTTTACGAGAGAAAATTTTAATTAAGATAAGGCCAGAATAATATTCCAAACCATTATTGTCTGCTCCTTAGACCAGCGCTGTCAACCTCCAACTACTTTCAGTTTGCCGTCAGTTAATGTCTTCATCGGAGGCCAGAATAAGCGCCTTCTAATGGATTTAAATTAATTATAAATAAGTTTTCTAAATAAATATTAAATGAATGCCATCTTTTGAAATAATGAAAATTGTTTTCATCTTCAGATGAGATACTATCCCTATCCTCAAGGGTTAGGCAGAAAACACATTAGTGTGATATGTCATCACCTGAGCTGAACATAACTTTTTAATAAAATATATTGTTTTCGTGTCGTCTGAGAGATTAGTTTCCGAATTAAAGCCATAAAAATTGATTCGAAAAACATTTAATAAAAATGCTTTCAAACAAAACTCGTTAATTGTTTTTTGATTTGATTTTTCATTTTGGAGATTAACTCTTCTCTTATCTCGAATTCAATTTCTGATTCGTGTTTCCACAGAACCAGTGGTTACCAAAGAGGCGTTTAAGGGGGAGATTCCTATTCTCTCTAAATCCCATTCCTAGTAACCAATTCCTAATTGCATTCATATTCTGTCCCTGGTTCTGGGCTGACGAGCGATGCTGACCTATGAGCACCTGGTCATCTATGAATTGTTTCACTAATGGAGTTCAAACACTAACAGATTTGGCGCTCATATGAATCTGTTGAGAATGTATGCCAGAAATGAGTTGCATTAAAATCTGGTCTAAATTGTGTAATAAATGGAAGTGCAGTGCATTTCATTACTTGCCTTTCATTTTAATGTAAAACAGTAACTGTTGTGCAAAATAGTAGTGATTGCAGTGAAAGATAGTCTTCTCTCACAACAAATGCCAAAACGTGAGAGGATTTTAGTAGAGTTTAGAGACCGATATATCCAACGAATGTATGATTTTTTAATTTCCGTTTTATCATTCATTTTGTTTTCTACTTTATTTGCACTCTTAATATTCACTACTCTATAGAGCTTTTAATAACCAATTTGAGAGCTACCAGTCCTGCCATCGACTTTAGCTCTGCGTTTTGGCGGTTCTGTTTGGTTGTCCTGAATGTCAATTAGAAATTAAAAATAAAATCTATGCTTAACTACTGAGTAGTGATTCAAACATTTGGTAAATCAGATGAAACGCTGATAACTGATTGCCAGAAGAAGTGTTTGGATTCCTATCGTTGAGGAACTCCTGAGCGATGACTGGCATAACAACACAATGCGTTAACAAATTGCAAAAATTCATTTTTCTTTCTGAGAAACCGTTTCATACGTTTTGTTAAAACTTTATTTTTATGTATTATAAATATGTATTCAAGAATAGAGTCGTCTGACAAAAGCCATTTCCCAAATGATGTGTAGCGCTTGTCATTTCCAAATGATATGTCGTAACGCACCGTCCATTTACCACTACCATTCCTACCATTACTTATTAAATGTACATAACTTTAGTTAGTTTTCACTCTTTAGACTTCATTTGCAGTGTTTTTACTTTTGTCAGAAGTTTTCATTGATTTGAAGTACAATTAAAATACAGAACTACTTGTGTTTAAGTTTAATTGGGTTCCCAATTATTTATCGTATTTGACTTTTCTATTATAATCCGGGCAATTAATAATTGCTATGATTGTCGTACAATCCCTTTACATAACACACAACGGATCACAATTGGGAGAGACCTTCGATTTGTGTCCAATTGTGTGACTCAATACTGCAAATGATGCAAATCATAACTACAGTGTATTTTTGTCTCTTATCTCATATTCTCATCTCATTTCTCGGTTTGTCTGCCATTTTCAGAGATGAAACTAATTTTTACTTTTATATAATTTGTGTCTCTTTCGAAATATTCGATATAATGGTAACGAATGTTGGATATGATAGTTATCGAGGCTTTTAAACCATTATTATTGTTGTTATCAAATAGATATCACGGATTCGAGTAATTTATAGAAAAGCCATTCGTCAGAAATCAGTTACAGTTAGACCTCATTAATGTTTTTTCTACTCTTCAGTTCGCAATTCAAGTCACAGATGGATATCTATGAACCTATATTTGTCTGTCTATTAGTGTCAATACAACACCCAATCAGTATGTATGCAATGATCCGGTCCTCAATCCTGTGTTCACTCCATTGTGTATTCACTTAAACTTTATTTTGGAGAAAAGATTCTGTTCTCGACATTCAAAGTAATCAAAAGTAATGATCATATTTGAGCTATAAATTCGGTCGATATCTATATGTTTACCGTATATTCACGACTCATACCGTTTAGCCATTGAACAAAATTATTGCATTCAAAGCATAAGCGCTTTCTCTCAAACGTAATCACTTTTGATTAGTTTCTTATCCAATATTCCTCAAAAGATAACCAGATTTTTGTTGTTTATTGAATATTAAAGTATAGTCAGACCGGTTTATCGATCCAATCATACCTTGGTTTCTGCGCCGACAAACGGTCAGATTAGACACCAAAATGAAGTGTCACCCGAATCATTCGCTTTTCAATTATTCTTTTTTGGTTGCTTTTGAAGTTTTCTCCGAACAGATATTATTTGGTTATTATATCGAATTCTTAGTTCACTTTTTTCTGTTGAAAATTGCAAATAAATGTCAGAGTTTTCACACAAATGTCAATAACTTTATATTTTAAGAACCGCTGAAAAAATTGAATTTAAAAACTGATTATCGCTCAGAAAATTTGTGGAATTTCAGTGATTTCTCAGAAAGTGTTATGCCTTGTTCACTTAATATAACATCGAGTTCATTGAGATTTCATCTCATTTTTGAATTATATTCTGTTTTCTTAACATTATTTTATAGAAAAGAAGGAATAAATTGCTATTAAAAGCGCTGAATCCACAAAATAATTACTTTAAACTAGAGATTCAAAATCTTAATCTTTTTGTTCCTATTTTTGCTCGTTATTATTCTTTCTGTTTTTGAGTAAGATCAAAAAGAAAGCTATTTGACAGCTTTTTCTGTTCTAACTCAAGGATTTCCAATGCCTTACAATGTCTTACAATGCGTTACATTTCTCAAAACCAATTCTCTTATAACAAATGTATAAATGAGATGAAATTCACTGAATTCATGACATTTATTCTGTTCTTAGAGTACAAGAGAAAGAGATATTCCTTCTCTATGTTTAGGTTTTGATAGATAAGGATATCTATTCTAATTACCAGAGTTTTTATTTTTGTTGTATTCTCTATCATTTTTGCCTTATCTCAATTTGAAATTCAGTTCATGATATGTGAAACAACTGTTTTTTCGTTTGTTATGTTTATTTTGAGCCTTACTTTCTGTGATATAAAACAATTTTTTAGTAGAATATGCTTTCATCACAACAAACAGTAATAGAATTCTTGTTTTATTATTCTCACAAATCTTAGGACTGAACACAAATATCTTTCCTGGGATTACAATATCGGAGTAGACGTACAAATTGTATGCTTTACTTTTTATGTCTGTCTTTTCGCTGTTTGCAGTAATCAAATCAGATTCAAAGCATACAAATTATGTTTTATTCGTTGAGACTCTTCTTTATCCTCTTTTGGATATCTTTAATCTTAGATTCAATCGTTAGATAAATGAGAATTTCTATTATCAATGAGTGTATCGCTCGATGAAAATCTTGACTCTATTTGAGTGAACCATTCAATTGAATGAAGAGACTGGAAATCCCGTTAAAAATAGCTTAAGAGTCGGATGAATCCGTCTCTCCCTTCCATTATATATCGGATTGCATTTCGTTGAAAAGCAACAAATTATTTGTTATTAAAGCTTCAGTTTTGCGATTACTTTGAAAACTAATTATTTAAAATTTTGTTAATTTATTGATTTATAAACCATTTGATTTCAATTCGTAAAAACTGATAAACCGTTTTAGTCTTTAAAAAAGATTCCGACAAAAAGATCTATTAATCTATGAATCTATGAATCATAGACTATATCATAGACTGTGATATATTTGTGCGGAACTTATATTAAGGGTTCTATTAATAGAAATGTATTTTTTCTGTAAATGTTAGCAATTAGACGGTGCCGTATCTGCCGCCGACTCGGACTCTCTTCAATTTCTGGGGCTGTGCTCTCACTCAACAGAACTTGAGCTTTAATTTGTAGATTTAGAAATGAGCCCTGAGCTCAACTCAACTCATTTATCCGAATGACAATCAATTTGTGATGAAAATAAATGAAATGTTTAAGAAGCGACTAAAAGAGGACGAATGAACCTAACCTTTAGATACTATTACATTAATTATCAAATCAGATATTGTGCTCTAAAAATATCACAAATGAATGAGCTTGATCTAAATTAGCCTCATTTGAATGCATTCGTAAACTTATTTCCTGAAATATATGTCTCATAGATATAAATGTGGACCAAATCTCTCAATCAGTTCGTCAGAAATCTTTTTCTTCTGTAAATGTTTGCAAAAATTCATTTCCGCTTAGAATTGAAGTTCAGAAAAGACTCCAATGTTTTAATAAATAGAGTTCACGACTGAGTCATGACTTTAAGCGATCTCTTTTATGTTCATATCTTTTAGAAGATGTTTTGGCTTTAGTTTTAGACCCGAACCATACCATAAGTGCCGCTAAAAATCGTTGCCAATCATAGATTTGGTTTTATTTGACTTATTTCCATTTGCCCTATCACATTTTGTCTCATTTCGCGACAGTTCTTTTTTTCCTAAAAGCCTTTTATCAGTTATTTTTGTTCGTCGCTATTTTAAGCCATATTTTCACTTTTGCTGGTATTTTCACTTAAAACCGCTTCAAAGACAATATCTTTTGTCTTTTATTCTCAATTTTTGCCAAATCGACATTTTTTATCTTTTTTGTGCATTTCTTAATTTAATTCATTCTCTGCTCATTTCAAAGCATTACTTCCATTCTTATAACTCAGAGAAGAAATTAAATTAGAATAAGAATTGAAATAAAGATTTGGTGATTGCCTTCCAAAACAAACTTCGCTTACAATAGGAAATGCAAACCATTATTGAAATATTTTGAATATCATTCGAAGGCTTTTATCTGGACTTTAATGGCGTGGATCTGATTCATGTCATTTAGTCGTAAAACACATAATAATAAATAGAGTGAATCCACTAATTATTAGTACGCATTGTATTTATCCCTAAAAACTACCCGCCCTTCGATATAAACGGCTATATTTATTCAATAACTTTAATGTTCACAACATTTTTATGGGTTTCTATCAACTATTTTCCAACAATTAATTTGAGTAACTTTAACATTGGTAATAATTGTCATCTTAGCCAAATTGATTGAGTGCCGAGTTGTGGGGAAGAATGGGAAGAGCAAAACACTTTTGACTACTTGACCCACTTTTGGGTGTTATACCGCTATCTGTTCATTAAAATCTTTAAATTAATTAAATATAACAAAGATCTCAGTCTTTGTAAAAGCAGTGCTTTTTCTTTGCATTCACTGAACAAAAGATTAATATTTTTAATTTTAAATCACAATTAAGTGAAAAGAATGTGATTTTGCTTTTCATTGAATTGTCTGAAAAGTGCTTTTGTGAGGAAAACTAATTTCGAAATTTTCAAAATTCTGGGTCTTTTTATTTTTAAGTCTTCACTGTTTGACTCCAACAGACATTTTGAGCAACAATTTCAGAACATTTCTCTAATTGTGTAAAAGCCTACGAATTGTAGTTATTATTTGTAAAAGTCTTATGGTTTTATTTCTCAACATTTTCATCCCTGAGTTGCTGTTGTGTGTTACCGTTTCCCCACCTCTCCGTTCATTTCTTTTTAAACAGAAATGTTTTTTATGATTTTGATTTGATTTTATTATATTTTGCTCCAAAATTCTCTTCACATTCTTTGAGTCAATGCATTTTAAGTCCATTCCTGAAGGCTTTTCACATTTGGTTCAGTCGTCACATCCAATCAAATCTATTCAATTGGTTAGCATTTGATGGCATTCGCATTACTATACATTTGAAAATAAATTTTGTCACATATTCTTACATATCGTATAATATTCTCTTTTTTATTATAAGTAATATTTCTTAATATGAAAGCCATTAAGAAATGTAAGCAAAGCCTCACATATTTATTACTTCACTTTGAAGCCCACATTCACTGCATTTTCATATTAAATAAGTCTATTTCTGTTCAAATAAAATAGGTTTTCATTAAAGTTGTTTCAGTAGTTTCTATGCGTTTTTTTTATATAATTTTCTTTTATTTAAGTTTATTAATAATTTTCGTGATTTTAATGAACACAAAGTGTATATCTTTGCAGTCATTCGTAGTTATC
>JAQIYB010000475.1:0-11411 GCA_034699325.1 Oribatida sp. Gr-Ori-00743 | reverse complement strand
GTCTTCAACAGTATTGCTCTCCTTATCATAAGGTGTAAATGTAGTGGTTATTGGTTTGAGCCGAACCCTTGTTTAATAAGTTTATAAGTATTACAAATACAGTACAAAAAGAATTGAGTTTAAAATTAAGTGAATCTCAAACACAAAGTGACACATAATGTGAGACAAAATGTTTTATAATTTATAATTGCATTCAATATAATTGCGATCGACTTTTATTAAAACATTTTCATTAATCAAACATTTATTAAATTAATTAAAATAATTGAGTTTTGGTTTTATTATTCGATTTTTTGTAAAGAATTTTATTGAGAAAAAAGTAATTTAAATAACTTTTTATAAGAAAAAACTGAGTGTTTTCTCAGAGTAAAAATGAACTGTTTTTATGAAAATTAATGCAAATTCAAGATTTATGTTATGATTGAAAAGTTTTTGATTAGAAAATGATTACAAACTTCAGAAATATAATAATTGTTTGCAAAAGACCTGTATTTCTACTACTCATCCGTCAAAAGTGATGGAGATTTTAGTCATTTGTAATCAAATTCTCGGTATTGTGTCTAAGCCGGGGGCGAATCGATGGTAAGGTTTTCCCGGCGCTGACGAATATTATTGAATAGCAATGCGCCCGAACTGAAGAACGGGTCCAATATTGCGCGAATGATTCCACTCCAGATCTGTGAGGAATTTCATATTTTTTAAATCAATATTTTATAGCAAATAAATGCAAATATCGAACAAAACATGTTTTGGGTGTAAACCAGTTGTTTATGACAGACAGAAGGGACAGCACTTACTCTATGGGCATAATGGAGAAGGATGTCAAAGATTTTCAGCGATGGAGTGATCAACCAAATGGTGGCCAAATTGATGAACGCGAAGATCAACGCCCAGATCAGAGCCAATGGAATGGCAATTATGGCAGCGATTATGCGATAGAACCAGAATCGGGTGGCGTTGAAGAGCAGGTAAGTCAGGCGCCACACAAACTCAAAGCCTTTCATGAAATACAATAAAGTTTTTATATAAATTAAAATAACTTTTCGTCGACTAATTAATTGACGATAAGAACCATACCGTGAGTCGGATCCGGTTCTCCGATCACGTCTTCGAAGAGAATCTGAAATTAAATACGATTTTAATACGAAAATCATGAATGAGTGGCGTAAACGGTCAGTGATTGCTTACATTGACGTGGTCGTTCACTCGCTTCTCATCCCGGTCTAACACATTGAGACCAACAGTGAATGTTTGGGCGCACATATCCAAAGATCTCTTAGTCGTCGACTCCTTCTTAACCTTCTCTTTCTTTTCCTTCTTCTTCTTTTCTGTTTGATTTGTAGAGAAAAGATTCAAAACTTTAGTATTGTTTTGAGAGAAAGAAATGAAAGCTTTTGTGCGAAAGTTTTGTTATAATTGTAAACCTTTCTTGTCTTTAGTCTCGTTATTCTCTTTCTTCTCGTCGTTGTTGTCGTTCTTAGTCTCCATCTCTATCTTTTCGGGGACGTCTCCCTTCTCCTGTTCTTCTAATAGAGGTATAGATGATTCATTGAGATTTGTTTTAGAGCCTGCCTTACTTCCACTCTTGGTGTCCGACATATTTCACTTTTGGTTAGAATCACTTATTTGTACAAAAGTTTATATTTGCTGTGAATTTATGTATTATGTGCAGCACCTGTACCACAAACACACCTGTAGTGCAAAGAGAATCGATTCAATTATTAATAAACTATCATTAGTTCAAAAACATGATTAGAGGCTCTCCTGTCATATATGAGTGCCTAAAAAATACTCGATTTATAGTCACGATACCAATCGAGTGCTTATTTTACGCTAAAAAACAATATTGTTTTTCGCCCGCATTTATACCAATTAAATATTTACAATAAAATAACCACTCATTCGTCGGTAACTCAAAACCGCTTTTCTTCGAATAACAAATTCCTTGTATTCCTTGTATTGTCACTACTTTTCCCTACTTTTCTCTATTTAAACAACTTTTGGAAATAAATATTTATGGAATATATTATAGGATAACAACTTTCCATTGGTTTGATGCAAACAATCCTTAATGAGGAACAATAACCTCAACTGTAGACCACTTTTCCATATTTACAAAATTGTCTTTAATTATCAAAATATAGGCAAATGAGTCATATATTGATTCTAATGATTAACATCTGAACCAATTTTGTATTGCATTCATCTGTCCTCTAATTGGAGACAAAGCGAGTTCTAGCCTGTTGTTGGGGTTGTTGGTGCTAGAGGCAATTTGGCTTAAAGTCATTAATTGCAGGAAATATATCACATTATCTGAAATGAATTTGTGAGACACTTATTGTTGTTTTCTCTGCTTTTAATGTCAAGAAAGTTAAGACATTTGCACATAAGACCAATAATTAAGTTATTCTTATCACTGGATCTGAATTTGTGTGGGATTTCTACAAATTTAGTCGATTTAGAGTCAAAGCAATGTATGAACAATCGATGCTATGGTGCGGATGCGAGTTTGCACAACATATAAGATGAAAAGGCTATTCACAGCTAAATATCCGCTCAATCCTCTCAATCCTATTGGCATACAATATGTTGAATGCATTCAACATATGATTTGCTTCGAAAGTTTTGTTCATTTTTGTTGCTTTTGTCGACCAAATGAATACATGAGAGAAGAAAAACGGATTTCGAGCGAAAAATAGACTGACATTTGATAAACAAAAAGATGAAATATTTATGAAATGGATTTGGCAGAGATCGCTAAAAGCGGACTACCATTCAAATGTGGTAAACAGAGGAACAGGGATTACAGAACATTGCGGTAATGGGTCTAATAGTGGATATAAACGTCAGATCTATATGTAATGATAATGTCCAGAATGAGTGGCGAATCTATAATTCATGCGAAGAGATATGAGAGTAAACATGTATTCCATCGACTCTTAGCTCTAAATTCTGGTAAACAATATTTGAAAAATCTTTTTCTCAGTTGTGTTACAAAGGAATGCGATCACAGCTAACAAACAACACTAAGCGTCAGAATATTTGTAAAGAGCCTTCCGAAGCGCATCACCCCTACCGAGCAGCCCATACCCCTGACTCATCTGAAGCCTAACCAGAGCTGTGAATTGCTGTCCCCTTCGTCAACATTGAAACTCAGCTAAATTGCAACTGAAAGCTCTCACACAAGTCAAGGACGGTTAGGTTCCACTGCTTTTTAAGCTTCTGATTATTGTTTCAAAACTCTGGACATTGAAATCTAAGAGCAGTGAGAACTGAGCCCTTAAAAGACCACAAATTGATTAGCTATTAGTGGCTATATTTGTCTCATATTTGTGAATAAGTGGGAGAAGTCTTCAAAATAAACAGATCAGACATTTCTAGATTCAAATCTTTAGTTTTATCTCAAAAATTCAATTTTGTTTAACTAAAAGGCTATCAAAAGCACTCAAACTTTAACAAAGTAATGGTATTTCGCTCTTTAATTATACCCATTATTATACCAAAGGATAAAAGTTTGACAGCAAAGGAGAACTACTTCTGAAAGAATGACTGATTTAGCATTTAATAGATCCTCTAATCAATACGCTCTCTCCCTATCTCTCCCCACCCCTTCTAAGTTACATTAATTACAAGACAACTAACAAATTACTCAATTTATTAGCGAAAGTTTTATCGCTTGAAAAATGGATTTCAATTAAAATACTAACGAAAACTTAGAAATTAAACAAAAAGTTATTATTTTTGATGGAAAAAGTTTTTATATTTAAGTTTGGATTCTTTGCAAACATTTTGAGTAATTAATCACTAAATCCAAGTCTTCTCAAAGTTTGTCACAAAGTTTGACAAAAAATTAATAAAAAAAAAGTTATAATTTGAGTTGAATTTGAGTTTAAAGTTTAAAGAAATTTAAATTTAAAAAACGTTACTTACTTGTATGAGCAGGTCCAATTGGGAAGTCAGGCACAAAATAGCGGAGATCACTCAAAAAGTTTTGGTGCAGAGTCTCGAAAGTGAGCGTCAAAACTGTTGGAAAGCTTTTGAATATCTGTGCGAATGTCTGTTGGATTAGATGTTCGCAGAACTAAACAGCGATACCAATGGCAACCGCACCCAAAAAATAACAATAAATCGCTGTTGCAAGAGTAGTTTGGCTCTGGGCTCCGGCTCCGATTCACAGACTGTGCAGCCGTTGGCTCAAAAATAGAGGGCCTTTCGAATATCGAGAGAGTAGTGGAGACACCGGTCTAACCAATCATATTATAGATATGGATGAGAAGAGTCAGCCCTCACGAGTGAAAAATTAAATGTTCTTAAGGGACGGCTTTTATTATACAGATTTCGGGTACTTTTAAAAAAAGAGCCAAAGAATAAGAAAAACAGTTAAAGAGATATAATTTTGCGAATAAGAAATTGACGCAAACTTTTTGTGATCAAATCGTTTGAGTTTGACCTCAACTTGAACTTCATTTGCAGGTTTATATTCAAACCTTTTCTAAGAAAGAGCTGAAAAGGGCTACTCTTTCGCTTCAAAGTAATCACATTTGTGGTCAGAGGTTAATACGGTTTAGTATTTGCCAAAAACGTAAATCTTGTTCCCAATTGTCTGTTGCATATTGTAATGTATTGTAATGTGCTAGGTGAATAGATAAATAGATAAAGACAAGACATCTAACGATTTATTAGTTTCTCCAACAAAATTAAGATTTGTGAACAGATTTAAAGTTAATGTAATCTTTTGGTTTGCAGTCAAAGCTCTTTCGAAACTAAATTATTGTTAATTAAAGGAAAAATTCTCTCGAATTAGACATAAATTTTATTTAGCTTTCGCTCCATTGTCTATAAATGGTGTTTCGGTCGTTCCTCAGGGATGAGTCACATATCATCCATGCGTTTGATTTACATTAGAAACACAACAAGTTTTTGGTTCTAACAATACATAAAAAATGAGACTTCTTTTTGCTTTGCATTTAAAACCACATTAAAAGGACTTTACTTCCAGTGAAGCGCTTCGTTAGGAAACAGTCGAACCTATTATTAAATTTTCTAATTCATTATAAACACTACATTCGGAGCCTTTTATTCCCAAACAAAATTAAAATGTATTAAAATATTAAATTTTATGTAAGCAATAAAATTGGTTTTATTTTTCCTTCTAATAGAAGTCTCTCCAAAGGAGCGACTCTTCCGTTTCGGTCAATGCCTCGAATTTCAATAAATTATTTAAATTATAATTAATTATATTATCGATACATAGATATTAAATAAAAACAATTTTCAATTAAAGCGTGGAATAAATGTGTATTTCAACGGCTGATATGATTGCTTTAAAAGCAGCTAGGGCACTCACACACAGCTGCTATTATTAAGTAGATTATTCAACATTGATATGAAACCTGTTAATTTAGTGGACTCCAATTTTAAATTAACCTTTCTTTAATTTTTTGTCAGTCAATTAAGTTTTTTATTCCGTTAACTATTAGTTTTTGCTTTTATTAAGTAAACTTTGGAACTAGCACATTTTGCAATAATATAATCTGCAAGATAAGTTTTTCACATCAAAATGGAAATAAGTTCTCATGAAAAACAAATTAATTTACATTATTTTGGAAAAAAAACTAACAAGTTTAAAGTTTAAACGGATCTGAATTTGCCCAAACTGGCCCTACTCATTCCTCCCTACTCTTGGCTGTCTGTCTATGGCTGCGTCTGAATTGCTTTTCTGTCAAATCATTAGCAAAAACCTAATTAACTGTCGTCTGAGACTTATTTCGAGAATTTCAGCCAAAAAATAAGATATTTTATGTTTAAATTAATTTAGAGTAAATCAGATGTAATCTAATCTTAGTTTAATCTAAGTTTAATCTATTTAATGCCAGGATTATCAGCAAATACTGAATACCGGTATTTGAGAGGAGAATAATCACAAAACCAAACGTAAGTAATGTATGAAAAATCCCTTTTATTTGAAGCGTTTGTGAAATAATTATTTTAAGGTTTTGTTTGTTTCGATCGGAAAAAACTGATTTCGGACTTCAATTATCTCTCAAATCAGTGATTGAATCCCCGTTTCGTCGATTTACTCGCATTTTAATTATTTTAATAACAGATTTTAGTCTTATTTTAATTCAATTGTTATTTATATTTTAATTGAATTCAAAGTCAGAAGTGGTCAGTAATGGCAGGACTTCCCCGAAGAATTATCAAAGTATGCCACCATTTCTTACCATTTGTGTCAATTGATTGTCTCATTAATGGTTTGTTTTGTTTAGGAAACCCAACGCCTAATGGCAGAGCCCGTGCCCGGCATATCGGCCATTCCCGATGAAAGCAATGCCCGATATTTCCATGTAGTGGTGGCCGGACCTGAAGGGGTATAACTCACTTTGTTTTGTATTAAATCCAATCTAAGAGTTGTTGTCTTTGTTTAGTCTCCATTCGAAGGCGGAGTCTTTAAACTCGAGTTGTTTTTACCCGAAGAATATCCGATGTCTGCCCCGAAAGTCAGATTTATGACCAAAATATATCACCCGAACATCGATAAGTTGGGTCGAATCTGTTTGGATATACTTAAAGGTGATCATCCATTCCTCCTCTTCTCTCTTATTTACACTTAAAACTTGAGATCATTTGTTTATTTCAAGAATTGCTTTAATTTAGTGGCACTCGAGTTAAGCCCTTCCTCTTCACTGACATTCCCTGATATTAGAGATTAATTAAGATTTTAATTGAATTACCAAATGATTAGTATTTTAGGAATTTTAACATTTATTCCAATTAATGGTTTGAATGTTAAGAACCGGTATATTATTTATAGGAATAAAATACTATTTATTTGATTGATTTGTTTACAAAATATTCTCATTAAATGTTTCAATCGATTTATTGATCAAATATTTAATCATCTTTTAAGACAAATGGAGTCCAGCCCTTCAAATCCGTACTGTTCTGCTATCAATTCAAGCGCTTCTGTCGGCCCCTAATCCGGACGACCCATTGGCTAACGATGTGGCCGAGCAGTGGAAGATCAATGAGGCCGAAGCCATTAGAACCGGTACTTGTTTTGACACTTATTTGTTTTGTTGACATTTTAATGATTGAGTCTTTGATTGGACGGACAGCCCGCGATTGGACACGACTTTATGCAATGAACAGTTATGGCCAATGAGAGGAGTTCTCAACTAATATAGTATTTGAATTGCATTCTCATATGTTTTGTATATAAACTATTAAAACTTATTATCCGATAATTAATTGTCACAAAAATTAATAATAATAACGAAAAAATTGGTGTTTATTATCATCGAAATAAACAAACAAAAAGTGATATCTGTTCTTATGATTAGACAATTTTCCAAATATTTTCGCCATTTCTATAGCTTTAAGACAATTATTTTGGAAGTTTAGGACAAACTCTTCTCAAATCAGTCAATGATTTACTATTTTGGACCAATTTTTTCAAACGAGAGAACTATTAATTGCTTTCAAATCAATATATTGTTTATTAAATTTAATTTAAATTTCAATTAAAAATCGCTTAAAATTTATTTCATAGAAAAATAAATAAAATATAGATTTTAATAAAAGTAAGTATTTTTTGATAAGAATCTGAATATCATTTCGACATAAAAACGGTTTTATAATTCAATGGAAATCCCATTTCGAGCTCAAGAACTCAATTATTATTCGGAATGACATTCAATTTCGCGATAAATATTTAAATTAATTTATTCCTATTCTTATTATTAGTCACAAAAATATTCAAATTTGAATCAATTCTTGTCTTTTGAGTGACATTATCTCTAAATTTATTGGAAACCCCCCTTCAGACCCCCTTCTGAGTGGGCCATTGATAATAGAAACAATTTTGACTCAATTGTTATTCAGAACTGATTCTAACAAATGATTGCAATTCATACACCATTGAAGCTTCTGGCGGTGCGGGACAGCCCTAAAGCATTCATAGAAATTGTTGCCAATTTTTTGAACAATCATTAGTTTAAAGTTTAAACTTAAATTTATTTTGAATTGATAGTAGGGTTGGGCTCTCTTTTGAATATGAAAAACTTAATTTTGGCTTTTATGACACCCACTCCGTAATTAATATATGTCTTCGAATCTATAATTCATATATAAGTCCAATAATATATAAATTTTATAAAATTCAATGTCAGTTAACTCGGGCTTAAAAGAGTTCAAACATTAATTATTGTTTATTCTGAGTTATTCTGAGTGGGAGTTGTTTTCTTTACCAATCATTTGAACACAAAACCCGTCAAAATGATTGTCTATTCACTCCTAAACTGATTTTTATCTTTATTCCCGAATAAAACATCCAGGATCATTATGGAATCATTAGTGACTTATTCTTAGGAATTGAGAGCTTTTGTAACAGTTTTTATGAATCAAACAATGAATTGAAGAACTCTTTTCATTGACAATCAGATAACTAACACTCAAACACACACTGAAAAGCACCAAATCTTCGGATTATTAAAACTTGTAAACTCTTTAAAAATAAGCTATTTGAAGATTATCTGGATCCATTTGTAAACTATTAATAAGTATACTTATGTGAAGTTTAAGTTTGAGGAGTTTGGATAAGTTTCCAATGGAAAGGAGTATAATATTTATTGAAAGGAAATATTTTTATTGAGAAAAACCACGGCTTTTAAAAGTAGTGAACACTGAGTGTTAGACTGTTTATGGAGTGATTGGATGAGTGCTTATTGTATTGTAAATGATATTTAAGTGCATTTCAAAGGTTTGTAATTAATTTCGATTGAATTTGTCATTCATTGCAATCAAATCACACAATCATTTGATAACTAATTGTTTGTGTCATTCATTAAAACAGAGATTATTATCACAACTATTGTCTAAAAGAAGTTATTTGAGAAACTATTCCATTGAATCCGGTTTTCCTCAGAATAAAGTGATTCCAAAAATGTCTAAATTCTTGTATCCGAACGTCAGAAGAGATGAAATCAAAGAAGTAATTCACGGAATAGAGGTTCGGCTCAGTTGTCATCAAATGTGAGACACAGTTAACGATTATCTCCTCTCAGGTGAGCGATCCGTACCGTTGGTTAGAAGATCCCGACAGTGAAGACACCAAACGGTTCGTTGACTCACAAAATGCTGTTTCGATGCCTTATATCGAGTCCTGTGTTAACCGAAACAAAATCAAAGACAGGTTTGTGGACAACACTTCTCTAAACTGTGATTTTAATCAAACGATTTTGACTTAAGACTGACTAAACTCTGGGATTACTGTCGATATGGCTGTCCCTTCAAAAGAGGCGATAATTACTTCTATCACATGAATACCGGTCTTCAAAACCAATCGGTGCTCTATATTATGGATTCGTTGGAATCAAAGCCTCGGGTTTTTATGGACCCGAATCTGTTGAGCGAAGACGGAACCACTTCATTAAGTACGACCACATTCTCAGAGGACGGCCAATGGTTTGCCTATGGTTTGAGTGATTCTGGTTCCGATTGGATTCGAATCAGAATCAAAAACGTCAACACTGGCGAAGACTGTCCCGAAGAGCTGACTAAAGTGAAGTTCACGTCAATGGCGTGGACTCACGACAACAAAGGATTCTTTTACGCTGTGATTATCTTTCAAATGTCTTTTCAAATAATTAAATCTATGGTTTGTTGTCTGAAATAGTGTTATCCCGACCACAAAGAGAAGGGCGACGGCACAGAAACGACGGCCAACACTCATAATAAGCTCTTTTATCATCGAATAAATACCGAACAAAGTGAAGACATTCTTGTGGTTCAGTTCAAAGATAAGCCAAACTGGAGATTGTAAGCACTTTCTCTCATCTCTTCTCCGCATTTATTAATTGATTTGTTGATCAGTGGTTCAGTTGTCAGCGATTGCGGTAAATATCTTCACGTATACATCCGTGAGAGCTGTCAGAACAGTCTCTGGTATTATACATCTCTCGATGGCCTCACTATTGATTCTGAGCTGAAGTTAACGCCAATTATTGAAGAGTTTAGCGCCGAATACGATTACGTAACAAACGATGGGGACATCTGTTATGTCCGGACCAACAAAAACGCGTCTAATTTCAGACTCGTTAAGATTGATCTCAAATCTCCGGCGATCGACAATTGGGTGGATATGATAGCCGAACACCAGAAGGATGTACTCGATTGGTGTGAGATCGCCAACAATGATGTACTCATCACTTGCTATATAAGAGATGTGACGAATGTATTGGAGTTAAGAAAGTTATCGGACGGATCACTGATACGACAGTTGGATATTCCGATCGGTTCGATAACCGGGTTCTCAGGGAAACGGAAACAAAAAGAAATATTTTATTACTTCACGTCATTCCTTACGCCAGGAATCGTATATCACTACGACTTCGTCTCAGAACCCAAAGTCTTCAAAGAAATATCGGTTCAGGGCTTCGATCAATCGCTTTATGTCACGAAACAGATCTTCTATGAGAGCAAAGACGGCACCAAAATCCCGCTCTTTGTTGTCCATCACAAAGACATTGTTCTAAACGGCGATAACCTGTGTCTCCTCTATGGTTACGGCGGATTTGATATAAGTATTCAGCCCTCGTTCAGTAACAGCAGAATTCTTCTGATGAAGAACTTGAACGGAATCTTTGCGTTGGCGAACATCAGAGGAGGGGGAGAGTACGGCGAGAAATGGCACGACTCGGGAAAGTTGTTAAACAAGCAAAACGTTTTCGATGACTTCCAATCGGCCGCTCAGTATCTCATTGACAATCATTACACAAAACGCGATAAATTGATAATTCAGGGCGGATCTAATGGTGGACTTTTGGTCGGCGCTGTTGCCAACCAGAGACCGGACCTCATTGGATGTGTCATTTGTCACGTCGGGTGAGTGTTGTCTTCATTTTGATCAAAACTAATCTATTTGTCATCAGAGTGATGGATATGTTGCGGTTCCATAAATTCACAATAGGACAGGCATGGTGCTCTGACTATGGAGACCCCGATCAAGAGGAACACTTCAGGAATGTTTTAAAGTCAGTTCCGTTTCGTTTCGTACTCCCATTCACTGAATGTATACTCAATTGTTTTCTTTGGATTATTTGTTTGGGAACAGGTATTCTCCACTCCATAATATTCCTGACTCTTGCGATCGCTTTCCGGCGACTCTTCTGTTGACAGGAGATCACGACGATAGAGTCGTTCCCTTGCATTCACTCAAATTCATTGCTGAACTTCAGCATAAATTGGGTGAAACCAATGCCAATACACCGCTTATGATTCGTATCGACACGAAGGCAGGTCACGGCGCCGGCAAACCCACTGCCAAATCGGTTCGTCATTTTCAATGAGTGATTTAAACTGAATTTTAAATTAATTTCGTCGAACAGATCGAAGAACTGACAGATATTTAC
>JAQIYB010000474.1:0-11414 GCA_034699325.1 Oribatida sp. Gr-Ori-00743 | reverse complement strand
TCAACCGATGTTTGTCTACAAAGAAGATTCTGTTAATTCATTTAACTATTTATTTTATTGGGGAGGACTCGTCGGTCTGTGGTGTGGCGCCAGCAATGTTATGCTGGATATTTCGCTTATAAAAATTGTTCATGCTCACGCGATTACAACCCATTTAGAAAACCTTTTCCGGGTGTTGGTCAGAACAAATTTCCTACTCAATTTGACCTTGAGTACATTGAATTCTTAAATTTATTAAATTCAGAACAATCAAGGTGGTTATTTAAAATATTTAAAAGGCTTATGAAACCTTTATCAATGATAACTTATCAAGGTATATTAATCTTATCAATAAATAAGTTTTGAGATAAATGTCATTCGATTTATGTCTAAAGACTATAAAACAAACCGGTATTTGAAGGCTTCATAGCAGGAGCTTATACTTTTAAGAGGGGTTTCCCTCTAAAAACCTGAAATTCATTTTATGACTGAAATATAAAGCATTTTACTTTCAAATTTCAAATGTATTCAAATATTAATGAAATTAAGTGGAAATATATTAAAATATGTATTTTAAAACTTTTCCTCAATAAAAGTCTGTTTTAATTGAAATGTGAGACAAAACTTATTAATTAAATTATGATTTTCATTGCAATTGTTTTGAGTGTTGTTTTGGTTTATTTAAGTTTTAAGTTTACTTTTTGGAAGAGACAAAACCTGCCAAATGTGTTGTCCACTTCATTCTCATCAGTTTTGGGACAGTCATATGTTTCTGACGAGAAATCTGTGCAGAAATACGGAAAGATTTTTGGGTTTTGTATTAAATTTGTAATTTTTAATCAGTTTTAATGAAACTTCCATTTTGTTAGGACTTATGATTTACTTACACCGGTTCTGGTTATCACTAAACCCGAGCTCATAAATAAGGTTTTGGCTGATAATTCTGGCTCTTTTTCAGAGAGAAAGGTCAGTTTTAACAAACCAATGGGTCTTTTCTCATAATTTCTCTGTTATATAGATTTGTATGAAAAATGAGAAAATGTTTGAAAAATGCATTTTCTTCACTAAAACCAAAGAATTTGAATCTCAACAAAAAGTTATCGAAAAAACGTTTTCTATTAACAAGAATTTGATTGAATTGAGTAAACATTATATGAAATCAGACTCAGAATTAATAGGAATGTTGAGTCAAATCCTAACTATTGAGCCAATAATCGACTTTCAGGCCTTCATTAGTATGTATTCAATGCGAAAGTACCTGAGCTCTAGTTTCGGTACAGCCATTGATCAGAAGATCAAATCAAAACTCTTATCTCATTTTCAACAAATCATTCAAAACGAGACGACAAACAAGAGATTAAAACTCTTAGACTTCAGTTCCAATGACAGGGAATTATGGAAAGCCTTCACACAATTAGTGGAAGAGGTTTATGATAATAGAAAACTCGATGACTGCAAGAATAGTCTACTTTTTATGCTGAGCGACGCAAACGACTCTAACGGTAAGTCAGATCAAAACAAATGAATTAATTCCTGAAAAAGTTTTACCACAAGTTCTGACCAAAAGACAAATCATTGAAAACAGTCTAATGTTTTGCGTAATGGGTTTCAAGACTTCACTGATGACAATATCGCATCTGATCTACAATTTAGCCATTAATCAAAGTATTCAACAGAAACTGATCAAAGAAATCGACAAATATGTCGAAAGTCAGAAAAGTAGCCGAAAAATGACTGATTTTAAGTGTAGTGTCAAAAACGCCAGAAATGGAGTCAATAAAGAACTCAAAGAAGAAAACAACGAAACAAATGAAGACATTAATGAAGACAATGAAAATTTGGTAAAAGAAGATGTCGTAGAAGAGCCGGTTGACGAAGAGGCCATTGAAAAGGAGAGGGAAGACTTTTTGAAGTCCGTTAATGAATTACCTTTTCTTGAGGCTTGTATTAAAGAGTCTCTAAGGCTGTTCCCACCCGTTCCCCAACTGAGACGAACCGCCACTAAAGACAAAACGTTTGACGATATTTTTGTGCCAAAGAATTCTCAGATAATTATTCCAATAATTGACGTACAAAAAGATCCAGACAATTATTCTGAGCCGGATAAGTTCAAGCCAGATAGATTTCTATCAGAAAATTTGAAGGAAATTAAACCAGGCACCTTTTTCCCTTTCGGCGACGGTCTACGAAAATGTGGTGGAATAACTCCTGCCTTACTTGAAATTAAATTGACCATGATCAATGTTATGAGTAGCTTCCGTTTTGTCAAATGCAGTCAGACTAAGGTAAGTGCCTTCAAATTGACTCAGTATACAAATTAATTGGAACTTGCTCATTTTCTAACAAAAAAGGAATTGCATTACAACCGAAATAACGGATTATTTTCAAAGTTAACACAAAATGAAGTTTTAATAAAACTCGTTAAGAGAAACAAAAATGTTCTAGATTAAATTAGATTACTTTAATTAAGATTCAAATATCTTAAAAATGTTTGTCTTTCACTATAATTGAGTAAACAATAAAAATATTTGTAAGTACCTGATGTGTCCAACCCTTTCCTGTGGCCAACCCTTTCTTCATTGATTGACTCATAAATATTTTAAAAATTGATTAAATTTTTTATTTTGGTTTAAATAAAAAAACAGAAATAATAGCGAATAGAAAACGAAAATAAAACTTATTTTAATTTACAGTTTAATTGTAATCAAAATTAATTATCGTTTATCTAATGTTTGCTAAATCTTGTTCAATTATATGCTTATATTGAGGAAAGCCTCCCTCCAGACACTGAACAGTTTTATCATTGCAATACCACAGCTCTTTGCACACCATTTCAATCATTTGCTGGTCGTGTGTGACCAGAATAACCCCTCCTTTGAATTGGTTGAGCGCTTTGGCCAACGCTTCAACTGTTTCAACGTCTAAATGATTGGTCGGTTCGTCGAGTATTAGTAAATGTGGACTAAAATCAACAGAAATCACAACATATTAGCGATAATTCGAGATTTATCCTCAAATTCATACTTGGAAAGAGTCATATTAGCGAAGGCCACTCTTGATTTCTGGCCCCCAGAGAGGGAAGCCATAGATTGAATACCTAAATCGCCAGTGACCCCAAATCCTCCTAAATATCTGCGGTAATGTTCTTCAGGTTTGCCTAAAATGATTGACAAATTTGAAGTGTTGTTAGAAATTATTGATAAAAATGTATTTATCGGTGAATACCCGGGTATTTAGAGGCCATAAACTGAAGCGGAGACATATTCATCGATAACTGGTCGACGTGGTGTTGGCTGAAGTAACCAATGGCCAGATTTCTGTGCGCATGTCTTATACCACTGGTCGGATCCAATTCGCCATTTAATAACTTAAGGAGTGTTGTCTTTCCGGAACCGTTGTCGCCGACAATACATATCCGAGATTCAAGATTTGCATTTAAACTGATTTTACTCAAAATAGTATTAGTCTTGTCGTAACTGAAGGTCACTTCATCCAACTGCAGGATCGGTGGGGTTAGCGCTTCAGGTTGTGGTAAACGTATGATCACTTCAGAGTCTTTTTCAACAGCCTCTACCTCTTCGAGCCTTTCCAATGCTTTGATCTTACTTTGAACCTAAAGTATAGAAACAGACATTAAGTTTGAGGAATATAACAGACATTGATTTAGTGGACACTCACGAGTGACGCCCTTTTGGCGTTGTATCTGAACTTATCGATGAACTCCTGGACGTGTTGTTTGTATTGTTGTTGGGATTCATATTCTCTCTGTTGGTTCTTAAGCTTTTCGGTCATGGATTTGACGAATTGTTCATAATTTCCGCGATAATTGTCTATTCTTTGTGAATGAAAGTGAAGTACATCTGTCGGAACCGCAGCTAAGAATGTGCGGTCGTGAGAGACAACCAGAAGAGTTGACTCCCATTCGTTGATCAGATAGTTTTCTAACCAAATGATTGCTTTCATGTCCAACATGTTCGTCGGCTCGTCCAGAAGTAGAAGGTCTGGTCGGGAGAAGAGGGCGCGGGCTAACGCTATTCTCATACGCCAACCGCCAGAAAATGTCTTTGTGGCCCGAATTTGCATTTCTGGAGTAAATCCCAGACCTAAACAAACAAATGAAACATTTAGTAAATTAAAAGTAAGACTCAAATTAGGAATTACCGGAAAGAATGATCGAAGCCCTGGCCGGTGCCTTATCTGCTTCAATGGCGGATAACTCCTGGTATACTTGGCTTAGCCTTTCGCTCTCTTCTGCTGTCAAATCACTTTTGGAAGACAATTGTTTTTCTTCTGTAATTAAGTTATTCCTAATTGTATCGCATTCGAGAACAGAATCAATTGCTTTGGTTTCGTCTCCAATCACTTCCTGTTCGACATGAAGTATGGAAATGTGTGACGGAATCATAAGAGAACCGTTTGATATCATATGAAGAAGTGTAGACTTTCCGATACCGTTTCGACCGCAGAGCCCATACCGGCGGCCATAACCTGACACCAGATTAAAGAAATGAAAATTAGCGAAAAATTAATTGATTTTCACCAAAACTACTGACTGAGTGTTAATTGTGCTGATCTGAGAAGAACGTGGTCTCCGAAGGCGACGTCAAAATTATCTATTTTTATGTCCTTCGTCCGATTAGTACCTCTGGCCTCGGATTTGACATCTTTTTTAGATACCATTTGATTCGCTATAAATCAAAAGGAAGTATAAAATAAAACCCGAAGAATGTAGGAATTGGTGGTCAAAAACCTGTGGCCTCTTTGATTGATTGCAAGATTGGTTTAAATTCTGTGGTATTATCTCTTTTATCTGCCTTTTGCTTGAGTTTGGCCTCGGCTTTAGACAACTTCTTTGTGTCGACTTTGGACTCTTTCTCCCGACTGGAGGTCCAAATCGACTTCCAGTCGTCGGCCAAGTCGTCCACTCGAGAGACCATACTTCCCAAATGAACCGGTGCTAACAATCGGCTGGTGCTGCCATTAGCTGTCTTATCATTTCTATAAATATATTAAAGAATTAAAGTCTTTATTCCTTTCCGGAAGTCTTAGCGGAAGAATAAATGAGAATCAAATGACTGACACATGGATTGCATCGAAAAGTTGGTCACAAATCTCTTTGATTTGTTTATCAATCTGTTCTTCAGTAGAGACATCGCTGTCATCACAACAGGACTGAAGTACTTCACCGATGGCTTCTTCAATCTCATCTACCGATTCAAAGGTATCACAAGTGAGGACACCTTCAGAGAAGTAATCAATATTTTAAACACTTTTCAATAAAAGGTTTGACTATTTTAAGGCACAAACTCTTCACTCAATATAAAAACATAAGGATTTGATGCGGCGCTCAGTTTAAACCTTAATACTTTCAAACCTTAAGCTCTCAATAAGTTTGAGTATAACCACCGAGAATTGTGAGACCTACCGATTATGTAATCCGTCAAATGCTGGTCAATGTGTGGTAATTGTGTTGAGATAATCGACGATAACTCTACTGTTGAGCACATAATTTGATCGGATCTTTAAATTAAATAAATAATTAAATGATTTCATGAGTCGTGTCGTCAATTAAATGGGAAAATATGCTACAAATCGCTTCATTTACGTCTTGTGTAACACAAGTTGTCGTTTCTGACGTACTTTATGTGTGGCGCCAATCAATGCATTTGTCTAACAAAACGCATGTTTTTGTTGTAAATCTTGTAAACAAATCAGTCTTTGATTTGGTTTCTGAGCTTTTGATCAATATTTTAAGCCATCGATTGATATAATCCTTTTGCAGATATAATGTCTGACCGATTGGCCGAACTCTATGACCACTACAATAAGTTGGACGCTTCCAAAGACAACATACAAGAAGTGAGTCAATCGATTTACCAATCGATCCTATTTTTGACATTTTCCGAGACTTCTTCTAATAGTTGCGATTTTTACCGAAGATTTTGAATTATTTGTTGAAAATTAGTTGAAATACTCTTTGATTTACCAATTATTTCAAAGAGTGGATCAATTGGTCCATATGTTAGGCTTTTTATCGGTTACCGGCTTTTGGCCACAAAATAGATGTCAAACTGATGTCAAATATGTTTGTATTACAGTTTGAATCCTCATATCTGTCGATATTGTCATCAGTGAAGGGATCTCAACCGGAGAAGCAGTTGTGCTCTCAATTCATATCGAAATTCTTCGTGAATTTCCCGCAACACTACGACACAGCCATCGATGCACTGCTAGACCTCTGCGAAGACGACGACATCAATGTATTGATCCATTAAATACTTGTTTACCATTTTCTTTGACTAATTCTTTGACTTTGCGTTTAGATCAGACGCCATGCGATCAAAGAGTTGCCGAACATCTGTCGCGAACGCAAAGAGTATGTGCCGAAAATGGCCGACGTTTTGGCACAACTGCTCCAAACGGAAGATAATAACGAACTGACAATTGTTAACCACTCGTTGACCACTTTAGCCAAATATGACGCCAAAGGCTTTTTCGGTGGTCTCTTCTTACAGATAATTGGCGGCGAAGATATTGTCCGCGAGAGAGCCATCAGGTTTTTGAAAGACCGCCTCAAACTTATTCCCGCAGACATTTTCACCAAAGAAGTCGAAGAATATTTTCTCGATGAGAGTCGGAAAGTGATGGGAGACGTGACTAAAGATGAGTTCATCACTTTTATGACACTTTTAGGAGGTCTTAAGATCTCTAAGTCACTGACCGGACAGCAGGTTCTTATGGATATCATCAAAGAACAGGCAGAACTTACAAATCCTTTTGATGTAAGCCCTCATTACTTAATAGAACTGATATTAAATTATTTCTTTTCCAAAGGCTTCAGACATGGATTCTGTGGATAAGCTATTGTTGTCTATAAGACATGGAATTCCTTTTTTCTCGGTATTTAAGACATTTTCTATTTGTTTCAGTCATTTGATCCCTTCTTTCTCTTATTAGCCATTCGTTCCATCGACTGATTTCTTTAAATACGTGAGTCTTGAAGTGTTGCCGCAGTTGTCAGTAATGGAGACCAAACAGTCGGGAATTGAATTGGATGTCATCCAACTGTTGGCCGAAATGTCGCCCTTTGTCTCACCGAACACCGACTCAATCGAAATCGAGAAGTGTTTGTCTCGTGTTTTCAGTAAACTCTTGGAATATATGCCGACTCCGCCTCCCATTGAAGTGGCAGAAGTCAACATAACCACCAATGGATCCGATGAACCGAGTCTTCAGTTTTCACATATTGAGTGCTTACTCTATGCGTTCCAACAGTTGTGTAAACACAGCCCAGAATTTTTGTCAGATTCCCAATCGGAACGGGTCAAGGATTTTAAGATTAGACTACAATACGTGGCGAGAGGTCTGACTCTTATAGAGTTTATTACTGTTTATTAAATGCTTTTTAATTCAGGGGTTCAAAGCTATATAACAAAACTGAGGAAAGCCTTGTCTGCAGTGAAGGGCGAGGCTCTCAAATCAGAAGAAAATAAGTTGAAAGTCATGGCACTGAAGACCACTAATAACATCAATAGTTTAATCCGAGATCTTTTCAAACTGCCCCCAACTTTTAAATCCAGTATTAACCTCTCGTGGAAACCCCCGGCTGCCAAAGCAACTCCCGCTACACCTCCTGCACTCCCTACGATTACAGCGGTAGCCACACCCTCTATTACCAATGCTGAAGGAGATGCGAAACCTTCGAAACGGCAGCCAATTACAGCACCGGAAGGCGCATCAGAACCGAAAAAGGAACGCAAGATATATGCGCCCCCAGGTCTGATATGCGCCCATCTTTTGTGTATTGCCTTTTATTTCATTTTGTTTTTTCTTTAGGCGGAAAATTCAGTTCCGGTATGAAAAAGAATTCCTTCAATAACGCAAATAGGGGTGGATTTCGAGGAGGAAGAGGCGGAGGAGGGTTTCGCGGCGGACGAGGATTTAACCGCGGATTTAATAAGCGATGGAGTAATTAATTAATTAATTGACTGAATGGACACAACTCTTCATTTCATATGAAAACTATTAATCTTTTAATTTAAATTACTTTTGTGAGAAATCCAGTCTTTTCTGACATCTATTGAAGTCATTTAAGACATTATTTTCGATGAGAAGTGTTTTGTATTTCTTTTGAATGTCTTAACTTTTTATTTGCACGAAGTCATCGATTTCTATATACATTTTAATCCAATTCTTTGTTTAATTCTTTCATTTCATAGATTTGACTGTAATTTTCAAAATTGAAATCTATTTCTTTCGACCAATAATTGCAAACAAATGTATTTAAAGAAATAAAATGGATTTAATTTAAAGTATTTTTATTGAAAATCAATTGATTTTAATGAATGAATGAATGTATGGAATGAATGCAAAATTGTGGACATTTTTGAGTCAATACTGAAGTGATTAAAATTAATTCAAATATCATATTCTGAGCGTTTTTTGTAGCTATTCTTCGCTCAAAGTAATGCTAATCATAAACATTAGTCCGAAACCGATAAACATTGCCATGAATTGTATGATTGGCGACAGTTTAGGGACTCTGTTCTTCTGTAAGATCTCGAAGAATACTATGTAAAGTAAGATTCCCGAAGAGATCGCACTCAATAGGATCACAATAGGGTTGACCTCACTGTTAGTGTCGAGCGATTGTTCGGCCAAAATCACTGTTATTATACCAATCGGTGACATAATTGAGAAGAGCGTCATATGAAAGACCATTAATAGAAAATTTTGAGACTTTTCATACAACTCTACACTTATTATGAGAGCAATCATTAGTTTGTGCGAAGAAATGGCGATAAACATCGTCCAGATTTCAGAGGACTCGGTTCTCACTCCGATTGATATTCCGTCGAAAATTGAATGAATTGAAAACGAGCCGATTATGACCAACCCGTGAAGAAAACGCACCAGGAGTCTATCTCTACTGACATCATGACCTTGCACTTCTTCACCTAGTCAATGACAAATATTAATAATTAAAACATGCATGTTAATATTACTTGAAGGTAACTTACACACATGATCAATGATGATAACAACGGGGTCATCCTCTCTAAGGCTGTGCGCTCTGTTCTGTCCATTAGTATCAGTATTAATAATGGCAGAGGTTTCGTCATATTCTTCATCATCTCTGGAACTGCTATTATTGACAGTCGATTGTGATTCAGATTTTTCATTATTGTTGAGACCATCTCTGACTGTCTTAATATCGTTTAACACATTTATTCTGTCTTCTGATTCATGTTTTGTGTCGAGCAGTGAATGAATCAGAACTTCAGCCAAATATATGGCGAAAAATCCGATACAAATCGCAATTTCCAGATAAGGGAGACTCAGATCTTCAATACTTTGAGGACTGTCCCCTTTAGTCTCGTCGTGAAATATCGAATGATTTGATTTCAAGTATTCTTCAAAATTATTCCTCACTTCTGGAATCATATGAACCAAAACTGTGAAGAAGAGTATTCCTCCGCCGACTTGAGTGACCCCTTGCACATAGATGTTTGTCGATAGAATGGACTCATCATGTTCTGAACCAGAATTGTCTTTACTATTTCTCCTAGACTCTTTCTTCCGACGAACCCAATTCTGGTACAAATATACCGGAAGTGTTCCCACCAAAAGTGTTAATAAGAAGAGTAAACCCGAAGTAATTAAACGAATTGCAGTCAAATTCATTACTAAAACACAAATAAATAATTGTTGAATAATATATGAGTTTATTAATTAAGTAATTAATTTACTTTTTATATTTCAATCTTTAATTTGCTCCAAACCCTAAATAATCAAACAATTAGAAAATGTTTAGAAATGTTACTAGTTTAATATGTTTAAGAAACTAACATTCTAAATGATAAATTCATTGGTTTTATCATAAAGTTACAGGATACAATCAATAATTTTGTCACTCATTGACGGATAGTTTATGCGCCGAAAATGATTTGACACTAATTTATAAAACAATTATTATATTTATATCTCTTTATATTAGGAATCCGTGAGTTGTTTACAGAATAATTTTGATTTAATATCAAAGTTTAAGAATCACCCTGCACCCCTGCATTTCTTATACAAAGCAAGACTTGTCAAGGTCTTACTAACACCGTGTTAAGTTTATACTAATAGTAATTAGAGTTTTTAATTTTCTTTATAGATATGAAAGTTTGCAAATCATTGAAAAGTTCAATGAAATCAATGCTTACCTTAAGTTCAATGAACACATTAATCGATTAATGAACAAACCAATGAACTAATTTATTTGCAAGAACATCTGTTGAATGCTTGGAAATCGATATGTGAAAGTCAATGCATGTATTCATATAAACAATAGCAGAATCTGTAGGAGTTGTGGTGTGTTTCACTTTAAACCAGGCTTAACCAAAGCGAATGATAAGCCACTTATGATTATACAGAATCACATCAAAAATACAAACAAAAACCTATTTATAAACCATTTTTATAATGTTTTTGAAGTTTGGTCTGTAATTCATAAGTTGATTGCAATAATTATAGTAGCTTTGGACTATCTTTTATTACTCATAGAATACTCATGGAAAGTGAGTTATCGAGCAACTAATCGAGTAGGATCAGGATGTACATCAGGATGTTGATTGAGATGATAGACTTGATCAGATAGAGAATAGTCAAGTTTGCAAATATTCTCCATTTTTCTATTGTAAATGATTTCACTATAGATTTGTAAATGTGTTGTATTAGTGATAACACAAATGATAGCAAAACTAGAGTTTAATAATTTGATTGAATTTAAATGAGTTTTGATGACTCCATTCAAGAGATAACGGATGCGTTAAATCTGTATTAATGTACAGATAGTGAAAGTGTTTATGAGAAATATATATTTTCTGCTAGATTATTCAAAATATTTATTAATTTAAATAAATTATATATTAAAAATTTGACATGGTCTTATTAACAATTTACATTTATTGATTTAATAGCTTGGTACTCTTTAATAAAAGATTTATTCATAACTATTTTGATTGATTTAGACAGGCAATTTAGGAAAGTCTGGACTCAATGTTTAGCGATTTAAATTGAATTTCAAATTATTTAATTTCAATGTTTGGGGTTTTCTTCCCTTAAAGTAACGCTAATTATAAACATTAGTCCGAAACCGATAATCATTGCAAAGAATTCTATGATTGGCGACAGTTTAGAGATTATGTTCTTCTGTGAGATCTCGAAGAATACTATGTAAAGTAGGTTTCCCGAAGCGATGCATCAGTATTACTATAGGGTTGACCTCACTATGAGTGTCGAGCGAATGTTCGGCCAAAATCACTACTATTATACCAATCGGTGACATAATTGAGAAGAGAGTCATTTGAAAGACCTGTAATGTAGTGCCAGTCGTCCATAAAATACATTTATTAATTATTATTATTCAATATTATTATTATTACTTTTTG
>JAQIYB010000473.1:0-11421 GCA_034699325.1 Oribatida sp. Gr-Ori-00743 | reverse complement strand
GATCAAGTGATGGTTTGTTGGGGAGCAACCGGTTTGTCAGTATCACTACTCTGAGGAATCATATCCACCACATTATTGTCAAAATTATTTACATTATTATTATTATTATTATTATTATTAATATTATTATTCTTTTGTTTAATAAGACTGCTTCGAATGGATTCTCTAATAGCCATCAATTCTTTCTGTTTTGCAGTCCAGTCCTCTTTATTCCGATCCAATATTTTCATATTTTTCTCTACAAAATCATCCGGTTTTCCATAATCAGGAGGATTGGCATAAGGGTCATAACCTAGAGTCGATAGCATCGGCGCAATATTAGCCATGTCTTTGACCACATCATCGGGTATATGTCCGACCCATTTGGACAGCGCTTCAATATTAATGGGTTTAATGACCTGATCTGTCGATCGCTCGAGTCTTTAAATTAGAGAATTAATTGGTTTTTAAAAAATAATTTCAGAAATACTTCGATAAAGAGATTCCATTTTTTCTATTGATGAGAGTCTCGTGATGTAGGACTGAGTCATTCCACGGCACCGCCACAAAGTCTAATAACTTTTTTAACCAAACTTTTGGCTGAAGTACTAATTGTTCGTAATGGACCGGAAGACAAACTGAAGGTCCCAATTGTTCGCACTGATAGTGCTGTCCATTCGCATGAATTCAATGATTAATTGATTGAAGGAAAGAGTGAAAGCATACCATTGCAGACATAGCGGCGTTCCATTTCTTAAGGCATTGGCGAAAGTCTTTGAGATCGAAGCCGGAAATCGTTACCTAATATTCAAAAATATTTTAAACGGATATTTGCAGACTTAACCGACTTTTCTGCTGATAATAGAGTGAACGACTGCCCGACCGTCTCTTATCATGAAAATGAACTTTGAATTCGGAAACAAATATCTTAAATAAACGGCTGAACGCAATGTGAAGGGATCTTTATTGCAGAGCCGTGAGGCAGGAGTTCCGTGTTTTGCGATTATCTTTTAAGAGAACAAATAATCTAAAGCTTAAAAAATAAAGGATTAATAATCGTTTACCTCTAAAATAAAAGCTCCGACCGCAGAATCCAGAACCTCCGGAGTAATTCCCGCTTCGGATAAACGTCTCGATTCAAACGGCGCTTAATTCAGTGAGAAATCAAAAGATAACTTAATTTCAAGTCTTTTATTGAACGCATTGGACATACCTTTGAGCCACGACTGACGAAAACCTAATAATCGCGGAATAACTCGAGTTTCTTCACCGCATCTTATGTCTGGGTGAGCATCGAGGAGAACCCTGAGTAAAGTTGTGCCACTTCTTGGCATTCCTCCGATGAATATGAGAGGCATATACCGATTGTACACAAATTTATGACTTTCCCCACTTTTCTCATCTTTACTCATAACAAAGTGCTGACAATTTAGACAAAAAGAGTTATTGTTTGCAATTAAATGATCCGAACAAATGTTTGAGAAATAAAGACTCGAATGAAAAGAATTGAATAAAAATATCAAAAGAGATCTCACAAACAGAAGAGTCTTTTGTTCACATAAATGACAATTATTTGCGTCAAATGATTCAAAATAATAAAAATTTGAGAATTTATTAAAAATTATAAATTATTTAATTTTGAGTTCTATAGACTGAAAGACATTTAAATATTAATAATAGTTTTGATAAAGTTTTTAGAAAAGGAAATACAGAACGTAATGTAGTATTAAAAAGGACCGCAGAACCACTGTTAAAGAGGTCAGGTCTGTGATGAAACAAATGGGTGATGATATCAGCAAAAGAACGATTTCTAATCGACTCAAAGAATTTAAATTTAAGAGTGGGTTCGCCACAAAAAAGCCAATGAATTAGTGAAAAGAATCGGAAACTGAGACTCGCGTTTGCCAAGAAGTACGTAGACACGCCATTGAGCTTTTGGCGCCGAATAATTTGGTCAGACGAGTTCAGACGAGTATGATTTATCTCTAATTTGATACCTTCTTTGGTCAATTATCTAAAAAAGTGGTGATTTTATACTGATTATAACTCATGTGTTCTAAGATTTTTTCGCTTGTTAACTTAATTGTTGCCGCCAGTGTAGTACACTATGAATTGCATCAAGGATAGATCTAAATTGATGATACCCAAACATGAGTGAGCACAACCACAGGTAAAATTGTATTAACATTTGTTTTTTATAAAAAATGGGGGTTTTTCGACTGCAGATTCGGTCCTTCGGCCGCAACCAAGCAGAAAGCTACCTGTCGATTGACCAGCTCTAGCCCCTTTGCCAAGCAGAAAATAGGCTATTGGGTAACAGGAAACATTGAAAAAATCAAAATGACCACGGCTACCACTAATTGTCAATTGAAGTGATTAATTAGAGGAAAATTTGAAGCTTTCATCAAATTTATGGCAAACATTCAAATGTCTGAAATGTATTTAGGATTTTGAAAAAATTATTAAATGGTATCAATAAAACTGCAATCTCTTCAAAATTATAGATCAAAAGATTGATTTATTATTGAAATATCGTCTCAAAGTTAGTTTTAAAATTCAAAATTTGAGGCAACGCTCGCATTACTGTAAACGTGTCCTCCGATCGCAAATAAGTTTTAGTCGACTAATAATTTGTAATAAATATATTTATTCAACAAAATTTCAAAAGAGATTAAACTGTCCAATGGATGCCTATTTTGTGAACCTGGTCAAAGAGGAAGGTTGTCTCATATGAGTCATATCGATCGATGGAATAATTCTATTAGATTTACAACTTTGAAAAGTTAACAGAATTAACACTAATTTTTAATACAAATAAATTTGAATTTTGTTTGACAAAACTTGATAAAAGTGGACCTAATTTAGCATTTTGTTTATACTAAAGGCAAACAGTCCTAGATTCATATAATCAGGAATGTGACCAAATTGAACTTGATAAATTGGGTGCGTGAGGAAAGAAATATGTTTTACAATAAACTGATAATTAATTTGAAAGTTATAAACAAATGAATTGAACATAAATTATATTTTATTTACATTCTATATATTTACTGAGAAGTTCTCAATTTAGAGTTGCTTGTTCACTTTTCAAAATTCATGACATTATTTCGACCAAAGAAAAACATCAAAAGTACCGAAAGCAGTGCTTTCCCCCCACTCCAATCAAACAGTAATATACTGTTGAGATCTGAATAAAATACTAATTATGTGACGAATACCACAATATTTGTTGAATGCAATCAAATATCGCCAAAAGAGAGATGACTTTCATAACCATTAATTATAATTAAATAACGAATGCATTAAATCTCCAAATATACCAAAAGAGTATATCATATGACAATTGAGATCCAATTTTATTAAATACCATGATCATTATGATTCAGATTTTATAAATGTTGTTTCCAATTGCCCTCTTCCTATAAATATTGGACGCAGGTCCTAATATTAATTTTACAGAACCTAATTCTTCCAAGATATTAAATTTATATAGGGATTAACAAGATAAAATAAAACTACAAAAAAGGCGAATTATTTGAAATTGTTGAAATCTAGACAACCTTACCCTAAATCTATCATGTTATTATAATAACCTACCAAAGCGAGTAACATATTGTTCTAGTTATATGAGTTTAGCATGGTAATAACTTTAGAAATCAATTTTTGGTTTTAAATAATAGCTTTAAATTTTAAATCATTAGACGTAAGAACTTTCTATTAGATGTGTAATAAATAATAAGATCTGAAAAATATGGAACAAACCTCCGGTGCTATCCATTGGTTTTGAGAGCCGTTCGATGCCAAACAAGTCGGAGAACTAAACTGATATATGAGTCCAATGGCTAATACACACAAAATTCCAATCAAAATATATCTCTTGAGAGCTCTTCCGCCCATATTTTCTGTTTATATCAATGAGAAGATGACATTCGTTGACTTCAATTAAATGAAGACAATTGAAGATTAACTACACTTTAAGCGCAATTCAAACTCTCTGTTGAATCCAAATCTTTAATCACTTCTTTTTAGAATCGATTTCTGAAATTCAAATTATTTTCAATTTAAATAATATATAAATTGCATTAAAATACAAGGATGTGATAGAATTATGACCTAGGCACTAGTAGGCAGTCAGTCACCAGAAGATTCCTGTTCTAAATGTTCAAAATTGAGATATAAGTCGGAGTAACGCTATTTATGAATGTATTTATGAATATATGTTTGACTGCCATCTCTCAGCTTATTATTAATAAACAAAATTATAGTAAACTTGAGTCCAAATGTCTTCATTCGGTGATTAAATTTTAATTACAATCAAAACAATTGGATTTAAAGTATGATTTTGTGTGATATGAGTGTTAAGACAATTAATCGGTTGAGACAACAATTTTGCAAATCTCGTCATATCTTCAAAAGACAATTGAGAACTAAAAGATCATTTGATTTCGATGTGATAGTTATCGGTGGAGGACACGCAGGTAAGGGTCACATAAACATTGAATTACTCGCAAATTAACTCAACTTTTACAGGCGTGGAAGCGGTCGGTGCCGCCACTCGTATGAACGCAAATGTATTACTGATTACACATAAGAAGGAAACGATTGGTTAAAATCTGATAATTAATGACCGATTAGACACTCATCTGATTAGTCATTGTTTTAAGGAACAGATGCTCTCAATAATTGTTTTTCAGGTGAAATGTCATGCAATCCAGCGTTTGGTGGTATAGGAAAAGGCCATCTTATGAGAGAAATCGACGCAATGGATGGCATTTGCCCTAAAATATGCGGTCCTTTCATATTATATTTTCCATTAAATTACGCAAAACTACGAAAACATATTTCAATGTTTGACTCAAATTTTAATTACAGATCTCTCAGGCATTCAATACAAAGTTCTCAATAGAAGTAAAGGGCCGGCCGTATGGGTACGATCTTTATTAAACAATCAGTCTTTAAATTAAGCATTGCATCAATTGGGACAGGGATGGAGGGCACAAATAGACAGGTCTTTATTCAAGGAACACATGCAAAACGAAATACTCAATAAAACACCGAATTTAACGATAAAGTGCTGTTCCGTCGAAGACTTGATTGTCGACAGAATAGGCGAACGTTTTGAATGCAATGGAATAGTAACAAGTACAGTTTGTGATCGCATCAATCCATTTATCAAATAATCTTTATATAAAGGCGACGGTCAGCGCATTAGCGGCCGGACAGTAGTTTTATCGACGGGTACTTTTCTAAGGGGACAAATCAATATCGGACTCCACACATATCCGGCCGGAAGAATAGGTGAACTAATGGGAAGTCATTCTCAAGACTCTAATACTTTGGCATTAAAGGTGACGCTCCGGCTATTGGTTTGGCCCAAACACTTGAAAATGTTGGTTTTGCAATGGGAAGACTCAAAACAGGTCTGTCTTTTCATTATAAGTAATGCAAACTATTTGTTGTTATCATTAGGAACTCCTCCGAGAATTGACAGCAAAACTATCGAATATAGTAATTTGAGGGAAACGACAGGAGATTGTCCTCCCCTTCCTTTTTCTTTTATGAATGACAGGGTTTGGATTCAGGTATTGAATGGATTTCAACTTTTTTAATGCTAAACATCTTTGTCTTTGTCTGTGAGGCCGACCAACAAATGAAGACTTGGCTCACATTCACTGACCAAAGGGTTACGCAATTGGTTTCCGATAACATTCATTTGAGTCGACACGTGAGGGAAGAAGTGAAAGGACCTAGATACTGCCCATCAATTGAATCAAAAGTTCTGAGATTTAAAGACAGAAGACATCAGATATGGCTCGAACCAGAAGGTGACACACTTTAGTTTCTAACACTTTTAATAACTATTGAATAGGACTCCAATCAAACGTAATTTATCCGAACGGCATATCCTGTACATTACCCGAACATATTCAGGAACAACTGATTAGATTGATTCCAGGCCTGGAAAGGGCTAAAATGCTTAGACCTGGTTATGGGGTTGAATACGATTATATTGATCCGAGACAATTGAAACCAACGCTCGAAACTTTGCTGGTGGACAACCTATTCTTGTCGGGACAGATCAACGGCACAACCGGATATGAAGAAGCTGCGGCTCAGGGGATAGTGGCCGGAATTAATGCGGCCGCAAAGTGTCTCAATAAAGAGCCACTAATTTTAAGCAGAACTGAAGCCTATATTGGAGTTCTTATCGACGACTTAACCAATTTAGGGACAGAAGAGCCCTACAGAATGTTTACGAGTAGAGCAGAATTTCGACTTATGCTTAGACCGGATAACGCAGACCTCAGACTTACAGAAAAAGGTCAATCAAATCATCAAAATTTTTAATACATTCTAAAACTAATTGAATTTTGCGACTAAAAGGCTATGAAATGGGTTTTGTTTCACATAAAAGATATGAAAACTTTTGTGAAACCAAAAAGGTTTTGGAAGACTCGGAGGAATTTCTAAAATCGATTTCTAAGCCATTATCCAAATGGAGGAACCAATTAAATATTGAGAACAGTAACAAAAGCAGTTCTACCAAAACGTAAGTCATTTAACCAAAAACTTGAAGAATTATAAATTATTTTGTGATTTGAGGGCTTTCCAAATGTTAGAACAAAATGACTGTTCAGTCGAACAAATGGTTTGTTTGTTTCCAAATCAATTGCGAGCCTTTGATTGCAATCATATTTTGAAAACAAGACTCAAATGCGAGGGTAGGTCTCAATCCTTTCATTTGATTTAAATTAAGTCTCTCTAAAAGCACTTTACGAGCGGTTCGAAAGGGAAGAGCGAGAAGTTGTCGACCAAATCAAAAGGGAAGAAATGCTCGAAATATGTCCTCAAATCGATTATATCAACTCTAATATTGCTCTCAGCGATGAAGTCAAACAAATATTGGACAGACATCGACCCAATACAGTAATTCTTCGACATATCATTAGTTGACAATACCTGATCTCTTCTTCACTCAGATTTCTGCGGCCAAACGTATTCCAGGAGTGACTCCGGCGGCTGTCGTCGCGATTTTGTATTATTTAAAACGTTTAAACAAATCTATAGTCTTATCACAAAATTAAGTCAATTATTAAATAAAACAATTATTAAATCAATTATTAATGAAGAGTTGGAATCCCATCCACGACCACAACATGAAGAACAGAGTCACCGGAATTGATATCGGAATCAAAAGTAAGTAATAAATTAAATCTTCTTCCATGTCTTCAAACCTCCAATTAAACCATTCATATAATTAGTCAAATGATTCAAATTATTTAACACTCGAAACAAATGTCAGACAAATGAGAGACAAATGAGAGACAAAATCGTTTGAAAGTTCAATAAATTTGACCACAAATTCAAATGTTTAATAGATTTAGACTTGACTTCCAAATCGACACCAATTGGGAAATCACTGACAATATTGACGTATATTTGCGTTCAAATCAATGTGTAAAACAAGACTTCAAATTAGAAGCGCTTTAATTAAAGATTTAAATATTATAACTATTAATGAATTAATAATCAGTACTAATATTGAAGGATATAATTGAGAAACACTTTCATCCAATTTGTTTGAGTAATTCAATCATTAATTAAGTAGAGGTCTGTGAAGTCAACGATCGGTCACAGACTCACAGACTTTGTATTTGGTATTCATTTGTGACGAGTATTTGTTGGCGAAAAATAGTCAGTGAAGCGGTTCCACAGAACTTGCATTCAAACCCAGAAATTTGTTTTTTTACAGTTGTAATACAATGTATTAGTTTTTTTCAATTCTTAAAATAATTACAGATCTATCAAGGATCAATGATCTTGGTTCATTTATATCAACCGTATTCACCACAAAAAGGATAAAAAGAATCAAAATTTCAATTATTGTGAAATTGACTTTAAAATGATATTCTGACAAATATTGAGTGATGTAGTGATGCAGTGATGGCTCTATTTTATACCATAAGATTTAGTATAAAACCAACCAACCCTTCAATATGGTAGCAAACATTCTAAAATATACCAGTATAGATAAATTACTACTTGTACAACCAGCACAACCCTCTCAATAAGATTTCCTTAAATCTAATGAATTAATTTTTTGCATTTAGTCATTGTTTTGCAGTCAAATGAAAAGATTCTTTAATACAAAACAATTTATTGTTAATACTCAGGTACAGCCCAAAGGCATTTTCCAGGGGGTATACGGTCTAGAGTCTAGACTCTAGAGAATTTTGGCCTAACTCTCCCCCCATTTGCAATCCCTGTTTGACATGTAAAAGTTGTAACAAAAGTGATGTACCCTGGTATAACTATTGTATAAAAAACGGATTATTTTACGAATTTATTTAAATAAATAAAAGTAATGAAAAATAATATAAATTAGAGAATAGTTTCGATATATTTCAAAAATAATGTCTCGAATTCGATGTCTGAGAATCGGTCGACACTTTCGCGACATTTATTTCGAAAGTCATTCAAATGTTTTTCGTCTAAATTAATAATTTTATGGAAAACTCGGGCGAATTCATCGGCTTCTGAGGCCAAGAAACCATTTATTCCATCATTTATTATATCCATTTTAGGACCGCCTGAATTATGGGCAACTGTTATGAGTCCGGCGGCCAAACACTCGACTACACCGATCCCAAAGTGTTCGTTAATCATTGTATGCAAACCAATATTTGAGTCCTGAATAACGCGTTTGAGTTCAGTAAACGAAATGTTTAATTTGAAGTCCACTTTGTTCTCAATTTCCAAAGTCTGACACAATTTTTTCAATTCTTGGACTCTGAACTCATCTTCTTTATGACGACAGCTCCCAATTATGACCAATTTTGCGGAATGAGTCGGCTGTCCCTCATCTGCGAGCAAATCGACAAATTGTTTGAATGCATTCAATTGCAAGATATGGTTCTTTTCGGGTCTTATTTGTCCGATGGATACGATTTGCAGTTTGTTTTTGTTTTGAAGCGAAAGTTCTTTAAATTCAGTGGTATTACAGGGAGGGTATACTTTGTGGGCACTACACTTCCATATCTGTTGGATGTGCTCTTGAGTCCAACTCGAGTTAACCATAACTACGTCTGCAATGCGACCGATCGCCCCATAAAACAAAGCGAATATATTATAATAAATGAGTTTAGCTCTCGTCAGGAGTCGACTGTTGCTAATGAATGCTCTGTTATTATAAGTGGTGACTGTCTTTGAGACCATTGATAGCATATCAGTGCTGATAGTCGGGAAGTGGACGTATGCACCGACACTACAATTACCCAAATATTTGAAAATCGGGAAAATGAAGGCAAAACCCATACTATCGATCAGAACATTGGGAACGCATTTGTAAATTGCTTCGAATGCCAACCCTATTGAACCCAGACTTTGGCCAAGAAGAGTAAAAAACGGATACATTTCGGGTGAAATATAATATCGTTTTTTCAAATAAATAAAATCAATCGAAAAATTTAAGTCAATTTGAAAGTTGTTTTTGGCCTTCAATACGATATCTTCGGGTTTGGCCTCAATGTCGCCTATATTTGGAACATTTCAGTAAATCATTACTCATTAGTAAAGTCAATGCCTGACCCGTATAGACCACAAAATGACATTTCTTGTATTTGTGATGAAGAGCTCTGAGAGCGACCCAAAGTACTCGTTCTCCTCCGCCACCAGAGTTGCAGAATGGATGGAAAAATGCAACGATTTTGATATCACCTCTCAAACCATGTTTAGCCCGATATCGTCTGTCCCTCTCTTTAATGAATCGTTTGAGTAAAAAATAAATCAAAACTAAAGGCGAGAATAAAATTAATATTAATTTCAATGAAAACATCTTTTAATTAATTTGTGAGAATTCACAACGAATTTCATCACATGTTTGGAGTGTTTGGTCGACACCTCTATTCATGCATTCAATGCAATGACGTAAACATAACCAAAATATAAACAAATTGACAGAATTCAAGTGGACTGCAGTCATGTGCTGTTCCCGACACCACTCACCACAACACTCGTTCTGTTTTTGTCGCCAATTTCTTCTAAAAGAGAACCAATTGTTGAAAGACTGCGAAGATATTGAATCTGTTCGAGTGATCAGAGACTCGACGACTGGAGTCGGAAAAGATTTCGTTTTTATTCAAATCAAATGATAGTTGTTTTAGGGCTCCAGAAGAATGACAAACAACTGTTGGGGCGAGAGATTAGAGTGACCCGGATTAAGAACAATCAAGATAACAGCAAATTCAGACAAAAATAGAGTTCAGGAGAACCAAAAACTGTTGAAAAGTTAAGAAATGTAACTCTAAGTCAGTGTTTGAGGGAATTTCCGCCAAAAGACTCAGAAAAAGTCTAATAAAAAGAAATTCTTTCGACGAAAACTAAAATAAGACACAAAAAGTTGTCACAGATTTGCTCGGAATCGTCAGAATCCTTAGAATTTTCTCTTTCGGAGAATTTCTGGGTTCTGACGGATTCGGTAAACAATTTTAATAATTTTCAAATAATTAATTAAATGACATAATTATTATCTTTTCTCTGAAAATATCTCATCTGTGCCTCAGTGAAGGCCTCTCCGACCGTTCTTTTTGTAAATATTTTCAATAAAACTTCCCTTTTATTCAATTTCGGAATTTTATTCGATTCTTCTTTCGTCGAATTGGTTTTGTCTTTGTCTTTGTTCTCGTCTTTGAGATCAGAACTTGACTTTTGTTTTGATTCTAAACTATTATTGAAAGCGTTTTCTTCTTTTGTTAGATTATCGTCGCTCTCATCCTCTGATTCGCTGTCATTTTTGGCGATCGTTTCCTTTAATTCCTCTTTGATTTCAACTTTTATTTGTGTTTCTGGCGATTCATCTGAACCTTCTTCTGAAGAACTTCTTCTTCTTCTAAGTTGTCGATTAGTTTTAGGTTTTAAACTCATTTTAATCGTTTCTTTGGAAACTTGTGTTTCTTTTTGGGAATCAATTGTTTCGGAAATCGAATCTTTCTTTTGTGAAGAGATGTCATTATTGAGGAGATGGCGATAAAAACCGGACAAATCTTTTTGTTTCTTTACGTCCAATAATTCTGTTCAACAAAACATCACATAAATTAAAAATCGATAAAATAGTCAAAAGAAGTGATACCTTCGATGGCTTCTTGTCTTTTGTCGAGTTCATCTGCGGCTTTCATTTCGTTTAACTTCTCTTTGTAAGCATTGGTGACAAACTGTTCCTTGTCTTCGAACTGATTTCCTTCCATTTCCCTCTCTTTTTGTATTTTGCGTTCAACTCTTCTCTCGTTTTCTTTTTTTCTGTTTTCCGAGAATTTCAATAAATTGTTTATATATTTTGGTTTCGGTCTCTCCTTCGCCTCTGAATCCATGTCAACAACCGATTCATTTTGAGACTTCATGTCCTCATATATCGAGTCGTATTCAAATACATTCGGATCTTCAGTT
>JAQIYB010000472.1:0-11424 GCA_034699325.1 Oribatida sp. Gr-Ori-00743 | reverse complement strand
TGACTCAATGCCAAAGCACTGGTCGACGCACTCATTGATCCACTGCTCATTGATTGTTGTCCATCACTGCTTGGATTGGTATAAGTTTACAATACGGGCACTTTAAGATATTTTGATGGGAGTGGTATCATTGGAAAGGTATTGTTGAGCTTGTTCCCGTATTGTAAACTTGTTCCCTTGGATTTATGGCTACCGTAGGATTGATCCGCTTCTTCACTGCAGACACTAATGTTTGTGAAGTTGTGATCGAAAGACTCGATTCCATCGTTTTTATAATATATGAGAAAAGGTTTGATCTAAACTTTAGACTCTAAACTCAAAGAATGAATACATCCGAGAAATGAGAATGATCTAGCTCATTGACATTGTGAGAGCGCACAGTCTCTACAAATGTCAATGTAAAAACTTTGACTCATAACTGAGCTCATAGTAAATGTTATGTCACATATGTGAAGGGATAAATGAGACGGACGGGTCATTTTGTCAGTGGTTTACTCTAAAAGTAGTGGAAATACACAAATCATTCCTAAAATAATCTGATATTTGAGTCAAATTGAGTGTTGAGTTCATTGAATAGAATTCAAAGTTTAGTTGATTTGCAATGAAATGCTTTAATTGTTTCTCGCGTTTCGTCACAAAACCAAAAGTATTTCAATAATTATTTGAATTTTGGTTTCAACTGAACGACAATTTTCTATCAATTCTTAAGATTCAAATCAAAGACATTGAAGACGAAGCGATGGCCACTTGGAGTGATGTCGAAATGTATGGCTATTCCTCCAAAGACTTAGGACTGAAGACCTGTCCCTTCAATCCGAACCATAAGATAAAAGCGACTCAATATTCAAAACACGTACTAAAATGCGAACAACAGTTCCCGAAGTCTACGTATTTGAAACCCGACTCGACTTCTGACCACAATTTGTCGCGAATTGCATCCATTGAGTCGTTTTTTAAGTCACAAACCGACGGCTCAGACGTAACGGATTTGACCAAAAGTATGAATCAATTGAACACTTGTGACGACTGGTCGATCACAGAGGAGTCGACAATACCTCTGCCCTCCACTTCCGATGCTGGCCGTCAAAGTTCTTCACCCGATTCTACCATAGATTCTGCAATAGGACTGACCAACAATTTGAGCTCAAGTGGTGACAACATTGAAGTAGAAGTCCAGTCCTCCCCTCAGACTTCGGGATTGACTTATGTTAATAATGGAGTGCCTGCAAAGCAAACTCAGCCCATCACTGAAAGATCTTCGGGATTACACATCAATCCAATAGTTGCGGAACCGGTTACAGCAGTTCCTGAGCCCACAAATGGCACATCTGATCAAAAGAATGGCGACAACGGGTCCGGCGATAGTGACAATGAGTGGAACACTGGTAAAGACTACAGCCTTTATGAAGGGTTTGAAAATTTTGATGACCTGACGGACGACCAGATAATGGAAATGGCGGACAGTTTTATAGATGTGGTCTTTTTGGCGAAAATGTCTAAAACGCAACGAAAAGAACTCAATCATAAGTTAATACAATTGAAAAAAGCAGAGAAAGAGCTTAAGAGGAAAGCCTTCAACGAATTGGTAACATTTAAAGAGGTTTGGGACCCGCAGTTCATTGACATTCCTCAAGAGATTCGGAAACCACGGATTGACGTCAGAGAACTCTTCAATTTGAACAAAAAACAGAACAATCGAATCGAGACATTAAAGAGCACAACACCCGTCAGCCCCGAAGCTAAGGAATGTCCGTCTAATCCGTGGTCTGACGGAAAATCACCAGAGACTGAACAACAGAGCCTGAAAGCGGGGACTATCGGTCAGACGGTAACAGTTGGTTGTTGTTCGACATCGGAACCAAAAGAAGAGCCTAAAAGTGAATTGAATTCTGTTTGCAACAGTTGTTGGCATCATTTGGCTCTCAATGAAGAGAATATCAAAAGAATGACTGTATTCTGTGCCAAATGCAGTGGCATTAAGTTTGGCGGATACTTCGAGTGCCACTCTTGCAATCTCTACGGCTATTTCGCCAACAGTCAGATTACTCAACACCTGTCCAAACACTTCCCGCAAACCAATTGACTTTTGTCTCCAATATTTGTCGCTTTTATTCAATTGTTTTTCAGTTTTCGTTTTATTCTTTGTTTTATTTAATGTTTTATTTGTTATCGAATTTTACGCTAAATTTCTGTTCATTTCTTACATTTAATTTGAATTCAAGAGTTATTTCATTAATTTTATTCATTTATTTTAAACTCTTTTTCCTATAATTTGAATGAATTTCATAACAGAAATGTTTTCTCTCTTTTAAAGCTTTTCACTAAAGTTATTAATTAATAAAATGTTTGAATTATTATTAAACACATTTTAGTGATATTTTCATTAGGAAACTCCTCCACACTCTGATGTTATTAACATCTATGGTCTTTGCCTGAGCTGTCTTTCCTTTGGTTTAGTGGCGGAAACATCACATCCTTTGATTTGATATTCAGTTTATTATTCACCACTTTTTATAAGCAATTATGAAATTATTGAGAAAAGTACTTAACTTTTGGAAATGAGATCAAAATTCTTAATTATTTTAGTTTTAATCAATTGTTTGTGTGATTGTCAGCGCCGGACACAGACCAGTACCGAAAATTTTGATTACATTCCTGTCGTTGATTATGAGGACATCACTGAAGACTCTAATCCAAAGACAACTTCCACGACACAAACTGTACGGACAACAACTGGAAAGTTGAATAATTCGGTGCCAGAAATCAGGAGCACCCGACAGAATAATCAAATACCAAAGACTCTCAATTCTAACCCAGGTTTGAAAAGACGTTTAATTCGCACTTTTATTATAGACTGTAAACTTGCAATTTATTACAAAACTACTAATTGTCTGTTAACTTATATATTACCTTGTTAAGTTAACCTCATTAAGTTAATTTTTCAATTTTGCCAAGATGATTCTTTGCGACAAAACCGTATTCAGGAGCGACACAATAAATTGTTGTCTGCCCTTCGAACCAAAGTGATGAGAGAGGTTGATGTCGATTATGAAGGATTTGATGGATGGTATAACAACTTGGGTCAGCCCAGTCTCGGAGCCATCGGTTTAAAACATTTAGTATTTGTTCAAACATTTGACTGAAAATTAATTTGATTTTAGAGAAACCTCTCATCCGTTTAGTATCGCCTAAATATGAAGACGGAGTGTATCAGCCGTCGGGCGCCGACAGACCGAACCCAATACTATTGTCAGAGGCTTTGATGAAAGGGGAGTTCGGGGCCAAATCAAACACAGGAAAGACAGCTTTCTTTGTATATTTCGGACAACAAGTTGTGGAAGAGATTTTGGATGCACAGAGTGGTGGCTGTCCTCCAGAGTATATGAATATTGAAATACCGAAACATATACTTTCAAACGACGCCCAATCATATGTTGGCTTTAATCACAGCACAGGTCACACATTTATGCCACTTTTGCGGACCAGATATGATATGATTACAGGTCATTCCCCAAATAACCCGCGCCAACAACTCAATGATGTGACGCCTTGGATCGATGGCGGTCTCGTTTATGGCACGACTAAGGGCTGGTCAGACACATTGAGAACCTTTGAAGGCGGGACTCTCGCGGCCACCAGAAAGAACAACGAAGAGTTTCCCATCAAAAATGACATAAGGCTTCCATTGGCGAACCCTCCGCCACCTTCTGGGCCCTACGAATGGTTGGGAAATCAAAACCCAGAGCCGAGGCCACGACTTTTATCATCGAAGAGATTTTTCCGTCTGTTTTGTTCTTTTTATAGCCTTTATTGACAGATATTCTTAATTAAAGGTTTGGGTAATCCTCGCGGTCATGAAAATCCTTTCCTATTGACAATGGGAGTCATATGGTTTCGTTGGCACAACTTTTTGGCTCAGTATATCTCGAGCGCAAATAAGGAGTGGTCAGATGAGAAAGTGTTCAATGAGGCGCGCAAATGGGTGATCGCATCTCACCAGCAAATCGTTATCAATGAATGGCTGCCCCTTCTATTGGGATATCCCTTACCTGAATATCGCGGTTATGACCCGAGTATTGACCCTCAAATTTCTAATATTTTCCAATCGGCGGCCTTTCGATTCGGCCATACATTAGTGACCGCCGGCGGTATCAAAAGGAATGCCAACTGTTCTTCAGTGACCCAATTGGACAGACAGAGGGGCAGACAAATTATTAGAACGTGTAATAGCTTTTGGAAACCAATCGAGCATTTAATAGATGGAGGCTTTGAACAGATAGTTATGGGTCTGTCTTCACAACCGGCCGAAAGAGAAGATAATGTTATTGTTGAAGATATTCGGAGCAATGTCTTCGGGCCCTTAGAGTTCACCAGAAGAGATTTGATGGCTATTAACATTCAAAGAGGTTTGGACTTTGAGTTTGAGTCAGAAGTAAGATATTCTTTTCTTTAGGCAGAGATCACGGATTACCTGATTATTTAAAGACAAGACGTGAGTTAGGTTTAGATGACACGGATATGAGTGGGAAGAGTATCGAGGAAATTGCAAAAACCCTTTGGAAAGACATAGTCAATAGAGAGCCGGTTAATAATTTTCTGTTTAAACCAAATTTAATATTTATTTCTCGAAATAAAGAATTTGTTGGAACGGCTGAAAGTAATCTACAAGAATGGCACCGATAAGATTGATGTGTGGGTGGGCGGACTCTTGGAGACCACCTCAACCCAACCGGGACAGTTGTTTCGCATAGTTATCGCCGATCAGTTCAGACGTATTAGAGATGGCGACAGATATTGGTTTCAAAATCGAAGAAATGGGTTCCGTTTCACATGTTTTCACTCAATTCTTTCGCTTACTTTGTCTTTGATTTCAGATTATTCTCCGCCGAAGAGATATCAGTGATAAGGAATTTAACCATTTATGACATTATCAAAAGTGTCACTAATATAAAAGATGGTGAAATTCAACCCAAACTATTTCAGTTGCCCACAAGTATGTCCTCCCTGTCCTATCGCGACATACAATTATAATTGTTTGTATGACAGGAGATTCAAATCCGATTTCGAGCGAATGTATGAAAGCAATGACTGATTCGTATGAGTGCGTGACTGACGTCCAAAGAGGCACAAAAGAAACATGTCTTTCATTGGGTGCCGTCACCAGAAATAGAGTTATTAATGACAAGTGTACGATAGCCCATACCTTTGACTATTTTGAAGGCAGTGAACTAAGTTATGCCCTGACCTTTGTGGCCATCGGTGTGTTCGCTATCGCATGTATTCTTACACTCAAAGTTCTGGCCGACAGAAGAAGTGCTACCGAAGAACGGTTCCGCAAAAAGAACTCCCGATTGAAAAGAATGTCTTTGAGTGAAGACATCACTTTAGGTGAGTATAATATCATTCAAACCTATTCTTAACTTTTTCTCAACCGTACAGTTCAGGAGTGGGTTAACAAAAAGGAAGGCCTCAGAACTGTTCAAATTCACTGCAAATCTTCAAAGAAATGCATTAATGTGAGGACAGAAGACGGTTCCAAAGCTCTTCGTAGTATCGATTTGAAGGAAGTGAGAGCTGTTCAACTCTATGCCAGTGCTAACAGAGCGCAGGACTATCTGCAGATCAAAATCGATAAGGAATACGATCTCGTATTGAAATTCGACTCCTATTACGATAGGGAAAGGTTTAGCTCCAAAATCGAACTCTTTTTAGAAGAATTAGGAATTGGAAGGGAACGGATGGAAATAGATCTGAAGACACTTTTGAATATGGCCTACACTAAGGAGAAGAGACAAAAACATTTGGAACAGTTCTTCAGAGTTGTCTTCTCTCATGTAATCACAACTATAATTTCAATACATTTTTAATAATTTATTGATTTTAATAAATTTGAAGGCATTTGGCGTTAAAACAAAGGAAGAGTTGAATGTGAAGACAGCAAAAGAAGTGATTAATACAGAATTGACTCAATTCGAGTTCTCCGACGCCCTGTCCATGAGATCCGACTCTACATTTGTTCAGCAAATGTTTGCATTAGTTGACAAGGACAATAACGGCTATATCTCATTCAGAGAGTTCTTAGACATGATTATAATCTTCGCCAAAGGAAGTGCTGACCAAAAGGCCAAACTTATGTTCGATATGTATGACGTGACCAGAAGTGGGAAACTAACTGTCGATGACTTCAAAATGATGATCAAATCGATGTTAGAATTGGCCAATCAGTCCATTTCCGCCCAACAAATGGATGAAGTGATCTCTTCGATGTTCAGAAGCGCTGGTCTTCGCAGTCGTCAAGAGTTGACATTTACTGACTTTCAGAAACTTTTGGGCGAATATAAGGAAGAACTCGGTTATGCAGAGCTCAACTTTGATGGTATTCCTTTTCAGTTAAGATTATACTTTTAAATTATTTATATGGCTTTAGTCGGTAGCGCTCAGGAGATAATATCTTCGGCTCCTAAACGACGTCAGAGTGCTTTACTTCGCGCTAATGAGACAGTCATCAGAGCTTACAGTTATTTCGGTGGAAGACCTGATACCCAAAAGCCTACTCAAAAAGGAAAGACAGCGACTTTACCCTCTTTGTTGAGAGTGGAGATACATAAAGAGGAGAAACGGGGACCGGAATGGTTGAGACTCTGGAGTAGATTTGTTGACGAACACAAATTAGAGATATTTTGGATCACAATCTATACCGCAATCATTGCATTCGTTTTCATTGAGAAGGCTTACAGTTTGTCCTCTTTTATGAATGTCAATGAACTTTTCAAAATTTGTTTACAATTTTATTCTGTCCATAGCCTACACATACCTAAGAGAAGACGGAGGACTTAGACAAATAGCTGGACTGGGTGTCACTTTAACCCGAGGCGCGGCCAGTGTTATGATGTTTTGCTTTTCAACAATTCTGTTGACAATGTGTCGGAATGTCATAACCTTTTTGAGGGAAACATTTTTGCACCGATTTGTTCCTTTTGACGGTGCGGTCAGTCTTCACAAATATATCGCATTCTGGGCTCTCGTCATGTCCTGTAATTAACTTAAACTTTTAGATTTGTCCTTAGGTTAACTAAATCCCTCGTTCTGTCCACTCAGTACTGCACTCCATCGGACACGCCATCAATTTTTACCACATTTCCACCCAAAGTGCTGATGACAATCACTGTCTGTTCCGCGAATTTTATCATTAGTTAGTCTTTTGAGACAAAATATTTGAAACAAATTAAGAATTGTTTTGTCAACAGTTCCGATGAATTACCGAAAGCCAGTTATTGGGTATTCCACACAATTACGGGAGTGACGGGTGTCCTTCTCTTGTGTCTAATTTTTCTGATGTATGTCTTTGCCATACAATACTCGAGACGTAATATATTCAACGCGTTTTGGAACACCCATAATCTCTATCCCATTCTTTACATACTTATGGTGTTGCATGGCTTGGGACGGGTGGTCCAGTCGCCTATCTTTTATAACTACTTTACGATACCTATTGTGAGTTAAATTCTGTTCAAATAACTCAAAATTGAAGGCAATTATTGAAAACATTAGATTTTATTCACAATCGATCGGCTCATAAGTGTCAGCCGTAAGAAAGTGGAGATTTCTGTAATCCGGGCCACTTTACACCCGTCCGATGTCACTCATTTGGAATTTAAACGACCCCCTGATTTCGACTATAAGAGCGGTCAATGGGTTCGTATCGCGTGTTTGGCGCTCAGCTCAAGCGAATATCATCCGTTTACTCTGGCCTCTGCCCCGCATGAGGACAACCTTTCTCTATATATCAGAGCTATCGGTCCGTTCACCAAAAATTTGAGACAAACCTATGACCCGAATAATCTGGGATCTCGTGCGTATCCCAAACTTTATTTGGACGGCCCTTACGGCGAGGGGCACCAGGACTGGTTAAAGTTTGAAGTGGCAGTTCTGGTCGGCGGTGGTATTGGTGTCACACCCTTTGCGTCAATTCTTAAAGACATTGCATTCAAAGCGTCTTTCAATTCAAAAATCAATTGCAAAAAAGTAGTTTTCATTCTGTGCAACTCTGACCTATTTATAAATACTGTGTTTTAAGGTATACTTTCTTTGGGTGACTCGAACTCAGAAGCACTTCGAATGGTTATCGGATGTGATCCGAGACACTGAAGAGAAGGACAGCTCTAATCTGTTGACAACACATATATTTATTACACAATTCTATGAGAAGTTTGACTTAAGGACAACAATGCTGGTGAGGACCGACTATTAAGGCATCGCCCACTGTTTTGAGATTACCGTATGTGAGCTCTAGATACCACGGGTGTATCCCCACAAATTTGACCGATCAAATGCTTCCGTGCAGTATATGAATAAGGTCAAATGATACTACCCTTTAATTTATAATAATTAATTTGTATAACAGTGAACTTAAGATAATATAATAGCACCTGGGGTAATAAGTGAACTCCATTTGATGTTTTTTGTGTTTCACCAAAAGGCCCCGGGTGATCTAGAGCGGAAGCGGTAATTCAAATCATAGATTAAACTCTTCCGTCAAACAAATGGTAATAAATTAATGAAATGTTTGTTTGAAATATTTTTTTCAGTATATCTGTGAACGACATTTCCAAAGGATATCCAATAGAAGTCTGTTTACCGGATTAAAAGCTAAAACTCATTTTGGAAGACCTAATTTCACTGTGTTTCTGGACTCATTGCAATCGGAACACCCGAACGTTAGCATACATTTCCAACTTATTTCGCAAAATTAACATTAAAATTGAAATCTATCGCATAATCATAGGTCAGTCGAGTGGGTGTCTTCAGTTGTGGACCGGGGCCTATGACTGCGGGCGTACAACAGGCCTGTGAGACCTTGAATAGAAGGGAAGGCGCGATATTTTCACACCATTTCGAAAATTTTTGAAAACCGATTTCCTCGATATGTAGTAATCAATTAAATTAACGTTTCTTTGCATTCATTTTATTTTTAAAAGTTTGAGTCAAAACTATTGCAATATTTGTGTTTAAGTACTCATTCATTCAGTTCTTAATAACTCATTCCTTTTCAAAACTATTCTTATATTTATTTAATTTCTTTTTTTGTGAATCCAAAGTAAATATGACTCAAAAAATACAAATACTTTTCAGTTTCATTACATTTCAAATATTGGAGTTTTTACTCTTTATTTCTTTATAATTGGGATATCCATTGGAGTATTGATTTTAGGTGAACTAGTTTATATTCAGGGTTAATCTTCAAAATATTCTTAAAATGCTGTTGAATCCGACAAAATAAACTCATCCTTTTCTTTTTTAATTCTCTTAACATAGCCTTGAACAATTTATGTAATAAATATTTGCATTAAAATTTATAGTATAGATGAGAAAGTACCGTTAGACGCGTTAGAGACCTTGCACATTTCACATGTGGGAAATTTTTAATTTAATGACTCAATAAAAATGATTAATTGAAATAAGAAATTCAAATAACGTTTTAAAAGTAAAAATGGATTTATTCGTTGTTTTAATGACTAAATGAAAAACAATTAAAATGTTTGATAAATGTTTGAGATATCATTCAATTGTCATTAAATTGATTTCTCTTTTGTTTGTTTTCAAATATCAGTTGAGTTTCGACTGTTTTACCGATTTCTGACAATAAGAGTGAAAGTAAAACTTGACAAACATATAGAAGAACAGAATAGACTGGGAATAGGCCATCCAGAAGGCGAATGCAGGATATCCGGTGTGCAACAGTTTGACGAGAGTGCCGTAGAAGCCAAAGATGCAGAACTGGAGCAATTGGAGCTGGGTGATGTACTTCTTCCACCAGAGATACTTCTGGACTTTGGGACCGAACGCCGCCAAAGTATAGTAGGAGTACATCACTGTATGGACCAATGAGTTGAGGAGAGCAAACAGTGTGATCGATGGCACATTGAATCGGTACCAGAAGGTCATCCATCCGAGAATGGGAACTGCTGTGTGGTGGTAGAGGTGGAGAGTTGATATCTGTGAATACTTTTTGCGCAAAACGAAGAATATGGTGTCCAACAGATCCACGAATTTTGTGATGTAATACAAGTAAAACGACCAAATCTGTTGCTGTACCTCAACTGAGTGGTCATCTTTGGCTGGGAATCGGAAGTCTAATAGTGCGGCGCCATATCTTATCCATTGCAAGGACTGCACGAAGAAGTAGGCGTTGGCCACAATCATAGACGTATTGTAGACCAACATTAGTCTTCTAAGTTCGAACGGTTCCCTGTCCTTCATGAGTCTTGGTCCAATTTTGTGCACAAACATAAAATAACTGATCATTATGGTGAGCATAAGCCACGGGCCATTACTTATAAGAGGGTAATCGGCTGTGCGATGATCGCCGATTTCACGCCAATACTGATGTAAATAGTAATTGAAACCTGTGCTCGAAGAGTGGTATTCCGTCGGCACTCTTATCGACGAGTCGTTAGTTTCCATCATTTCTGGATTTGAGGATCACTTGAAAAAAGTTGTTTTTATTGAAGAAAAACTGAAATTTAATGAGAAAATAGTCTTCGGATTCACTTTCGAGACTATTATATCGAAAGAGCACTCAATGAAAAAGAGAGACTTTTTTACAGTTTGTAATCAGATTTACTTATTTTTAGCCAAATGTTTGTCTCTTTTCGCCTAAATCTCAATGAATAGCAGTTCCTGAACAACAGAACTGGTATTTGAGGGCTCACTCTCTAAATCGCAATCAATTGAGAACTTAAATATTTAGTCTTACTTTTCGAGTCTAACCTTATTTTAAGGAAATGTAAGTTTTGTTTGTCTCTCGGAATATAATTTAATCATTCGTTTTGTTTGAGAGGAAGTCTATTAACTGTTTCGCAGTTGTCTTTGGTCACAATTTTTCTCCCATTCCGAAAAGGCTGTGCTTTCACTCAATTCCTTAGGTATTTCACTGCAAAAAATTAATGTCATGTATGGGGAGCTAACTGTCCTTCATATTCATCGAACAGGTTTTAAGCGCTGTTGACTCCCAGTGCCAAACCAGTAGAGAACGCGATTCATAACTCTTAATAAACAAATTGCAAATATATTTTAAAAATCCCTTTTTTCACAGTTTATAACAAAACAATGATTAAAATTTCGCTCCGAAGGACTGGTAGGTAAGCATATGAAATACTCACATAAGTTATGCGTTTGTTTATACGAAGACAATTAAATATTACACAAATGGTAAACAGATTCCTCGCTCAGTCAAAAGTCAAGAATTTCTGTTGATTTATGTGTTGATTACAAACTTTCTATTTGATTATGATTTTTAACTAGGTTATACTATTTGCACTAGGAAATATATGCATTTTATGTTTATAAAATAATGCCACCTTGTTGAATAATTAAATATTGTTTGAAATTGAGAGAAAGAGGTACTTTTAAATGATACTGGTT
>JAQIYB010000471.1:0-11425 GCA_034699325.1 Oribatida sp. Gr-Ori-00743 | reverse complement strand
TAAATGCAGACAAAATCGTGTTGAGCACAGCATAACCTACTGTTCCTTCTTTTTGCAACAAAGTGTTTCAATTATAAGCTTTGATGAGATCTTAGGGAAGAGTTTCAAAGTTGAGTCAGAATTGGCACAAATTTCAATGATTTGGTTATAAATCTATTCTTGAGATAAAGTTTTGTAAAATAAGGAAAGAACGGACTGACCTCACAAACTAATCGCAATGTTTTACGATATTCCTCTACAGTGTTGCTAACATTGGCCATATCTACGCCGTTAATAACGAGCTCACAATAACGGCCAGCACCGGGAGAAGGATCTGGCCTATTATTATTAGTAAAGTCGACTCCAGCATAAACCATATGTGATGGTGTGTTAAGTTCTTGTGGTCGTTGTCCACCCCCTCCCTCGCGGTTATTAGTAATGTAGAGGGGATGATACTTTGCTTGATTAGCCGGGTTATTGCCCGCTTCCACTACAAATGTATAGTTATTTCCTCTTTGAACATGTATTTCAGGGATTAGCATATCGTCGACCCAATAGGCAATACCCCACGACTGAACACCAGTGATCGGAGTATATCCTCTGTCACCTCCTCCCGGTCCGATCACTACTCGAAATACCTGGTCGTTTCTAGCGTGTATGACACTTGCTTTCCATGGTTCCATTGTGGAGTAGGCACTGGCACTAGTCTGCGACGGATTGGCCAACAGATCACAATTTCTTTCGTTTTGAAGTCTTCCAAAAAGAATTTTTATCGGTTTATCCGAAGCTCTCGTATATTCGATGTTATGGAAAGCCGTTTCTTTCTTTGTGTTTAAGGGACCGATTGCTGCGACGACAACCATAGGATTGGTGACAATTATTTCTTCGTCTGCGTTGTCATCTCTGGTATAGAGTTTTCTTTTGTAAGAAACTCTGAGAACTCCTTCGTTATAATTCCATTGAATCAATTCCGTGTCTTGTCGTCCACCAACCACTTCGTCAGGACAGGCGCCACTGTTCGACTGCGGAGCGCACTGTTGTATCGATTGAAACACTTGTAGAGTTTGATCGATGTTTGTTTGGGTCACTTACCTGTGCTTTTGCTGTTAGAGTGTAATCCACTACTTTTGCCTTTTGACTGCAAATATTTAGAAATATATTGATTGAGAAATGTTAAGGTAAATAATTAATTATCTTGGTCATTACTCTGTTGAATCATAGAAAACAACGGCGACATCTGAGCCCACCATTTGTGCTCTTTGTGTGGAACCACTGAATCATTACAAGAATTAAAAAATATTTTTCAATTTGATTTAAATAAAGACCTCAAACCAAAAGAGATGTATTGATCGGGTGCTGCAATCGTAACAATAAAATAGAGGGTTAGTCAGTATTGACATAATTATGTAAAATAACTGACCGACTCTTCCTTCTAACTGAATGTAAATGTCTGGATGTCTCACTTCCCAACTCATTTGCAATAAATCTGGAAATATAGTCTCACAATTGGGAAAGGATGAGACCTATTAAGCAATTTTGAGAATTCACTTCAGGTTTATTTAATTAAGAGATAAGACCTCTGATGACAATGTCTTCATATCTGGAGGAATGTTCAGATATTTGGGAATAACGACGTGTCCGAAGTTTTCTCTATATCTGATGCAGAATATGGAAAACCAATCGAAATCAAAAATAGTATAATTGTCTGGCAGTCGGAGTGTTATGTCTTGACCGCCATAACCACGAATTTTTCTTAAACTTCCATTTTCGTCTGCAATTTTGACTCCGAATTCATTTGGTTTATTACCAGTGCCCATAAGGAAGTATGCATCAGGTGCTGCTCCGTCATAGTGCAGGTTTCTATCGATAGATTTTTGAGAATTTTGATGAAAATCCTATTTATTTATATTTTCTAATACTTAATAAATAAAGTTTTTGCGTCCTTAACGATGACAGACTCGGCACGAGTTTTATGGGCAAGAGTTGGGATATGTCCTAAGTTCTGCTCCTTTGGAAAGGCAAAATTGAAGGGGATGTTAACGTGACCAAAGTTGACCTGCAATCCATTATAAGCCAAAAATATAGAATCCATTAACTAAACTGTAAAACTGGTATTGATTTGTATTTTTATAGACTAACAGTGAAGAGTTGACACCAAACAGATATCCATTTAACATCGCGCAATGTTTTGCCCTTGGGCAGATTTAGTATTATGTTTTGTTTGTTATATGCATTCAACTTCACGAGTCTATGGAACAGAATTAATGTATTTGTAAAGGGATTCTATTTTCATGCCTTCCAAGTTCATCAGGTATAATGAAACCATCTGGATTGGGCACAGTTCCACTTCCGGCCCAGAAAAATGCAGCTATATTTGCAAGTACATATATTAGACATTATTAATTTATTAATTATCTCGGTCATACCTGGTCCGGCGCCATCATATGTGAATTCTCTTATATAAATTGTATTTTCATTGACTGCATAGACATCTCCTCTGACATTATGAGAAGTACCCGGAAAAGAGCCGATATATCGACCAAAATATTTTTGTCCGTTTTTACGACCGTTTTGACAACAAATTTGTAAAACTATTCATTAAAAAACTTTTTGTAATTTTATTGTCATTTAAAATGTAATTTAATAATCAAACGAATAATTAAATATATTATTCGTGAAATATATTTTTCACAATGAGTTTTGAGTTATGGTTCGGATAACAAATCCATTTAATGTAAGGCAAAGGGTTTATAAGAAACCAAATTCATGTCACTTAATCTGAAAGTGAGGCCAAAGAATCTTCTGTTTATCACATAATTTAGAAAGTTCAAATCAAAATTCAAGTTAATATTGCGTGAAATTATATGCTGTGAATAATAACTTTCTTCTTTAGTTCTTGTTACTTTTATTCATTTCAATTGAGTTTTCAGATTATTAAACAAATTTGATTTTATTTCTTTGATAACAGAATATATTTTTGACAATCGATGAGTTCAATAAACTTACAAATGGTGGCAATAGTTTGCATGCTTATCTCAAATATTCATCACAGAGAGATAGCACGACATTGTTCGGAATCAATTGATGTCCGAACTGCCCTCAAAACTAACATGCTTATCATGTATTCAACAGTTTAACGGATCAATTCTGATTTGAATTGTGTTTTTCATGAGTTCTTCAAACAAATAGTTGTCTTCCGATACTTGAGAATTGATTGGAAATGAGTTGTCCTCAAAACTAGTAAACTGTTTGTTTAAAATACAATGATGAGGCAAAACAAAAAGAAACATGCAAAGATTAGAATGAGAAATATAGTGATAGACAACTTTGGATTCTTATTTATAATTCTTAAGATAATAACCTGTTTTAATAGGTTATAAAATTAATGACTCGTTATTTAGATTCAATCCAAACGTTTCTATGTTTTGAATTTGAGTAATTCAACTGAAAAAAGTCATATAATTCGACCCAATTCTAGACTATTTAATTCAAGTTTTATAGGGATTTGCAAATCATTAGGGAATCAATGATTTTCAATATTCAATATTTGAATATTAATTGAATTATTCATTTCAATGGAAATTTCGCGAATAATATCCAATTTAAAGGCAATTATCGGTAATTGTATGGACAGGTATGGCACCAACTGAGTGCTGACACAAATGAATACTTGGGTTCTGCACCGAAATTGAAATTCTTGACCTCAAAAATGCGAGGATAACCTAATTTTGTTGTCAGATATGTTTTGCTTTTTATTTGAAAACTACTCCTCGTTTGTGAGAACAGGTATTTATTTATTTACTTATATTCAAATCCAAACATTGTTTGACTTCATATGAATTCAAGGTTTCAATGAAATCACTTCGAAAGTAATTGTCTTTCACTACGGAAAGGGAGTTCACTAATAATTATTGGAGTTTTACACCGAAAGACAATTGACTCATAGTTTTGTCATTTTTAACTTGAATTCCAAAGGAAGTGAAATATTCTTCGTTTTAAACCCGGATTTGTTGTCCCCGGTTATAGTTCTAATTGACTTATTAAATATTAACTAGTAACTATAAATATTCTCAATATTTTATTTATACTCTATTGAAATATTACTAATTAATTGCAATTTTTGCTTGATTCAATTTTTCATCGAAGGTAGGAATCATTGGAGAATAAAATAAAATTCTTATTTTGAAGTAAATGTTCTAGTACATTGATTATGTCATCTATCATTCTTCTAGATTTAAATCAAGTAAATTATCATAACTTAAGAATAGTGTGTAATATAATTAGACGTCAATTAAAGGAAAGGAGACTTTGCCCGCAGTCATCAATTCAACTATTTTCAAAAATAAAGATAAAATTAATGTTTGATTCAATGGATTTAGAAATCAATGATCCGTTCGATAGTCTTATTTGTATTGCAATCTTGAAGTTCTGTGTATTTCGAAATATTTTGTATTGAGTTTCAATGAATCTTGCAAATTCCGTGAAAAACACGGCCAAAATCATTTTAGAAAGAATGCAGAAAACAAGAAAATTGATTCAATAATTGTTTGGAAGTTTTAAATCCTGAACCAAAAGCTTTTAAAAAATGACATTTGATTCGTAAAACTTAAAACTTAAAAAATTTAAAACAAAATATTTGATGATATGTTAGATAACAACAAAATGAGAACTTTTTTTTAACCATTTTCTAGTTTTCTAAAACTTTAGATTGGTTAGAAAAGTGATCTTGCACAATAACATTTTTGATTTACTACAACATTCTTAACGATCAGTTAGAATAAGATCTTTTTTCCAGGAATTTGTGTCATTCATTGAAGAGAATTTGAATTAATTGGACTGAAGGTCACAATCACTGGAAAACAATTTTATTTAATTATATTTAATTCAAATATAATTTATCGACAAATGAAAGCATTGCCCGAAACTTGTCATAAGAATGAGAAACAATTGAGAATTTGAATGAAAAGTCAAACAAAACTTACCGAAACTGAATAATATGAACGCAAACGAATAGTAATTCATATTAAGCACTGCCGGCAACCGATTGTTTCAGTCGACCGAAACTTTTAGACAAGTTTTCAGAATTATGTGTAAAACAGTGTTAATGTTATGCTTCTATAGTTTTGGTGAAAAAACTTGAAAATTGAGCACAACTTCACACAAACAGAGGAAATATAAAAGTGAACGCAAAGGCAAATTCAGTGCTTGTTTTCGCTCACATTTCTCGAGTCAATCGCAACGTTTCGTAACCAAAATTAATGGCAAACTATTGGCCAAACGATAAGTTAACAAAATTCAAGAAAAAAATAATAAAAAGTAAATTAGTTTTAAATGCAAACAATTATTGCATAAAAAGGGACACATTTTTGACGCATGAAATGCATTATTCATACTTGGAGGACATGGACATGGATATCAACATCACGTTTATTGGCCATCGATTGTCAAAATGATCTATTTTTAGACATTCGAAAGCATTTCCACTGAATTGAGTCCAAGTGTTGACAATCAGTTTTGGACAGAATTACTCTTACCTTAGGATCGAATCAATTGAATAAATATTTGAGACTTATTTGAAAACATTTATTCTTTATTCCAAATAATATATTAATTATTAAATGCAATGAAAGGAGCGAATCATTTCAAATGTTTTTTGTCTTCAGATTCCAAGACATGTCAAAAATGTCAAAAACTAATTGAGTCGAAGAACACATCAATAGATGAAATTAATGGCCAATGGCTTCAATTTGAACATTGGTTTCGAATGTCATTCAATTAAACAAATATATCAATAGATTAACGATTAAAGACTGTAATTATGTTTCGATATAATAATATAAAATGTGTTTTAACTGCGAATCCATTCCATCACCGCTTAAATGCTTCCAATAAATTGCATTCAATAGTATTTATATATTTATATATAATTTAGGAAACTATCGATTGTTTACATAATTCATTGACTTATATTCGGAGATTGCTTTTTGCTCTCGTCTTGAGAACCGGGACCGTGAGGTGTGTGACCGTTATTACCACTTCCGCCCACTGATCGATCAGATAAAGGCGGGCCGGGAGTCGGATTTGGACCACTGGACCAACCGGGTGGTGGTCCAGAACCTGGCGGCCCGTTTCCGGGAGCGCCCATAGGACCGAACTCATCGTTGTCTTCCATTCCGTTGGTGGCGTTCGAAGCACTCGGATCGTATTGATTGTTCTCTATTGGATCAGTTCATAACAATCAATACAAAGGATGACATCACTTCTCAGATGACATACCGAGTCTTGTGATGAGTCTCTCGTCTTCGTCGCCGAACTCTCCGCCCATAAGAGAGGGTTCGCCCACAACCATCACATCCTAAGACAAGTAATCACTATCTGTCGGTAATGTCACCAAGCACAAGTAATCACAATACCTGAGATGCCAGAGTGAAATTCGGCGGACCCGGACTCATATTGGTTTGGTTGTTTTTCTTCTTGCCGCCGCCACCGGTTGCTCCCGTATTTGTCGATGACTTCCGTTTCCTTCTTTTACTTGGAGGGCGCGATGTTTCTGGCGGTGCGACCATTCGCTGCCATTTCTGAAAGAGCGTTGTCTTCAGACAATCTCTTGGACTCAAAGAGTAGGCCTTATGTCGAGACATGAGTTCCTGCATCGGCTCTAATATAACGCAAAGCTATTCAGAGATAAAGAGTCGATTCAATCAATCGCTCAGTTTTTCATAGAATTTGAACGAACCCTCAAATAATTGAGTGTAGAGTTAGTCAGTCCCTGACGAGTGATATTTTTGGACATTTGTTCGAGTATTGTCGGGTCCTGTTGTGCCTGCATTGCAACTATCCCTCGAGGAATCAACTCCTGGTGCTGTCGGGTCGCAAAATGCCACGACTTTATTCTCATTAAATCATCGAAAGTAAACTCTAATATAAGTCTTCCGTCGGTGCAAACGACAACTGAGTTGTCTTTCGCTATCTGTTCTTTTATCGGGTCGTTGGGTGGCGGAGGGTATGGACCCATTGGCTGTTATTTTGAACAAATCAGTCATTATTTATAAAATCGTTAATCAGATTAATTGGGAAAACGTTTTCTCAATAATTTTGTTCACAGAATATAATCGATAGAAAGTCAGAAATAAGAGAACAGCAGAAGTGGTCTCAACACTCAACTCAACTCATAGGAGGAAAACCATTTCTATGACAACCTAAGCATTCAATCGATATTCCTTTCGCTCTGAGTCTCCATAGAAATAGAGTTGAATTCAGTCACAGATTTAATCAATTATTGCAGAAAAGAGAAAATAAAAGAAATATTTTGCTCAGAGATGTGCACCACTTGAGAGCCAACACTCATTTAATCTTAACCTTGGTCATTCTTTTGCTCATTATTTTCAGATTATATTTGTAAAAATGTAACGAAAAATAACTAATGATTAGAACAAAATAACTCAAAGCAGGAAAGAATGAGAGGAAAGCCCTCCTCTGCTCATCACTGGTTTTGCGCTAAAAATCTTTAGTTAAGTTTAAGTCAAACAAATGACAGACAAAAGATATGAAAACTTAAGAATCATTCGTTCAAAACCAAAATAAGTCGAAAACTCAATTAAAAGCAATTTTTAGGACAGAATATGGACAGAATTTGAATGAAGTTAACCTTATTGTAGTGTTTCCCGTGATGTGTGACAACTGTGCACTGATCGCAGTCTAATGTAATCGAAGTGTTATGAAACGACTCTTTCGGGTGCTTTAAGTTAAACGACAGTTCGGTTACTCCGCCTTCGAATATACTTCGGAAATATCGGGGAATCAGAGTCCGACCGATGGCTGCAAAACATAGAAACAGTTTATCCGTTAATTACTTGGAGTCAACCAATGGTTAAGTTTAGGGACAAAAATGGTTTACTGTATCGTTTGGGTCCGTCTTCTAAGCAAAATGTGAGGGTAAGAGTGGCGTCGTCTTCGAAGAACTCAGTGGCGAAGGCGTCCCACCAGAGGTTATCGCTCTCCTGATTCACAAACAGCTAAACAAATGACAAATTGGGTTAAAATCAAATCTAACTCATTCGTGGCTTCACTTACTTCAGTCCTCTGTTGTAACCGTTTGTTGATCTCATAGACCCGATAATCTGGTTGTCCGAAGTATGGGGTGTGACGTCTAAAGGACAGACCACCAGAAGAGGAATAGAACGGATCAGATGAAGCCATTGGCGTTTGGGGCGAATGACCCGAACAATTAGACATCGCATGACTGTTAAACATCGGACGCATTGCCGATCACTAACTCAATCGCTTAAGACTTTAATTAACGATAATTTGTATGAAAACAATGTCTAAATCGATGACAAACCAATCGATTTGACATTTGTTTCGTTTGACTAAACATTAATTGAATGTAATTTTCACTGCAATTCACGCCATCAGACAATTTTCAACTCAAATCTCACATAAATTACGTTACGATTTATAACTCAAATTGAATTTACATTAAATTATTTTATTTAAATTCGAATTAATCTCAAATATTAGTATCAAGATCAATTCATATTTTCAAATCAATTTGAATAATTTGTCGTATATTTGAGATAGGTACTATCAAGGCATAGCTATAAAACAAATTTTCAATAAAAAGGCGAAAATTTTGCCTCAATTGCCTGAATTTCCGATCAATTTTTTGTGTTATTCTCATTTAATTAGCTAGGGCGTCTCTATGTTTACCCTCAACTAATTGGATCTTACACAATTCTTATCAATAATAGATAAGTTAAATTCTTATTAGCCATGCCAATTCTTGAAATCGCCTAAATTCCCAATTAATTACCAAATTGATTGAAAAATCTCCTTGATTCAATTCAAATTCCAAAACTATTTGCAAAAATTATGACTATTTAATGATTAATATTCTGAGTACTTCTTTGGAGAAGAGATTAGTTTCGGTGAAATCATTAAAATATTGTCTCTATTTATGAATTGAATTCAAGTCTCGACAATAGATATAAACCAAAGGATTGTATTAAACAGTCGTTCGATGTCTTCATTCGAGTCATTCGGAAATGCATTCAATCGAAGTATAGTTAAATTAAATAAAGTAAAGGCTCACCCATGTGGGGGTTGCATATGATTGGGAGGGGGAGGACCACCTAATGATAATCCAATCGATTAGCGACTAAATCAACAATTTTAGAGGCGTTCCAAATATTTACCGGAATGTTGTAAAGGGTGAGGAGAATGATGAAGAACGTGGGGAATGGCGTTGGGGGGAGGGTTATAGGGTCCCATGGTCATTGGAGGTCCGTTTTGTTGTATGGGTGCCGTACAGATCATAGGGACGTGATTACCACTGAGAGAGCTTTGATGGCCCTATTCTCACATTAATTGCACATTAATTTAATTGATTGAAAGGGAATCAAAATAATTACAGGACTGCATGATGGCGACGGCCCACCCGTCCGGCCCAAAGTGGCCGACACACCAATAGCACCGAAGTTGTGATTGGCGACCGGCGTAGAACTTCTACGTCCCCACTGTTCTACGTCCAGGTTAGGGGTCAGTCGACAGACGATTCACCAGAATATAAGATTGGATTCAAAATGTGTTTCGTTTGATATTCGCTTCAATTTCTCTCAAAATATGATCCGTTGTTTGGCTCTAAAGTGAGGCGAAACTAAAAAATCAATAAAACTTGAATTCGTGGGTACTATGGAGTGAAGTGTTTGGAGAGAAGCAGTGCTGCCGTCGAAGCCGTTCAGCAGAACTCAGAGCAGAACTGCATCTCTACTGAAGAATAACAAATTAAATATGGATTTTGAGTCACAACTCATCAAAAAGACATCAATTTTCGCATCATTTTTGAATTTTCTCACAAATCGCTATTTACCCAAAATTAAATTTTGCAATTTTGCATGCTCATATATATGCTCATATTTATCATCCAAACTCTAATTCTATTAATTTTTGGACTCAATAATCACTTCTCTTCTCATTTATTCCTCGATATTATTAGTTTTGAGTTTAATTCTCTCAATTATATCTAATTTTCGAATCTGAGTTGTGTTAGGAACAAGGTTATTTTTATTTTTATTCAAGGCTTTCATTTTGAGATATTGTCTTAAAGTGACGTTTATGTTGACATCAAGTATTGGCAATTGTGCCAGATTACTTTCATTTAAAATTCTAATATATATTTTCAATAATATTTCCTTGATACAATAAAAATTCACTTAATGGTTACGTCAATTGACTAAGGTGAAAATTGAAATGATAGCATTAGGTAACGAATTGCTTGATTCGTATAATTAAAATGCAATGAAATAAATAAATTTGAAACAAAACAAATGTGTATTGAATTGAAATTTGTGTAAAAGACTATAATTAGTGTTATTTAATGATCAGTTCGTTTACCTCAGTCTTAGTCTTTGCAAACCTTTTGAACACAACTTGTGTTTAGAGGAAAGTGTTTTGAAATTAAGTTTTGCCGAAACTATTGTTATTATTATTATAACAATATTATTAGGTATTGTCAGCACAGGTGTCAAACTCTACACAATTATTCTTAAAGCATTCTTCGTAATGCATTAATTGAACAAAATTTATGTTTTGTTAAATTAGTCACAAATAATCATAAGACTAATAATGCAAAGTATCAGACAATGTTGTCTTAGACAGGAATGGCTGGAATGGCAGTCAACCAAAGGAGAGAAAAGCCAACACAACGACTGGTCTGAAAAACCAGATTTTATATGGCATTGGATGGTATGGGCGCTCTTATTGTATACCTTTAGTTGGCTCAGACTCTCTCTGTTCTGCAGCTGTGCCTTCAAAAGCTGTTCGCCACAGACACTGCCAAAGGCATCCATAGCACAGCCTTATAACCAGTGTAGTTTGAAGCATTTACCAACGAACTGTTCAATACAATAGTAGGGTTCTAAGCTGTACTATTATGCTGTGCTATACCAGCATCTCATCCATGGATCAGATCTACGTTTTCTCTATTCTGATCTCAAATACATCCAAACTTTTTCTAATCGATAAATTTGATTAAATACAGTATAGGTTTCAAACCAGTGGCCAATTATTTTGAAGTAAAGCCTATTATTGAGTTTTAAAGACCAAAATTAAAAACATTTTTGTTGTTTTCATTATTGTCGTCAGAAATGCTTTTTATACATCACTTAAATTAATTAATTTTTAAAATCAAAGGATCAAACAAGATCATTGTAAAAACTCCGATTCAAGATGCAATTTTTTGGTGCCGTAGATCTCGATTTTCTATCATTAGATCTCTATCAGGATATATCTTTAAAATAGACCTTAAATAGAGCCAAGAGCATTGGCCACAAATTTCCGATTTCTAAAAATGTGAAACACCCGATAAGTTTGAAATACTCGGAAGAATAGTACCTCATCTCATTTATATCAAGCTAGACTTAAACAAGATTCTTTCTTAAATTATAGG
>JAQIYB010000470.1:0-11430 GCA_034699325.1 Oribatida sp. Gr-Ori-00743 | reverse complement strand
TTAACAATCAACCTCTATTTAATATTCCCAACGGTATCACCCTTAACACCCTGATATTGCAGCAGGTGGGCGGTGGTTTAAACGACAAACCTATATACTACATCCCTTACGGAAATGTAGTGAAAAATATATCCATTTATTAAAAGAAATAGTTTTAATTAATTATTTTTTTAGAACTACCTTGTTCAATTAATTTTTGCTACGATAATTAAATCTCCAAAATAGTCAAGATACAAAATAAAAATAACCTGTATTTAACACAATTCAGAGAATTTCCCCTGTTTCTTTTATTTAATTAAATTTTATTAATATAATATATACTAGATTACTAAATTAGCAAGCATAAATAATTAATTTAATTTTGATTTGACAAACTGTAACTAATAATTTAAACACTCTTTTTGTATTTGTAAAAATTTCAACAAGCTAATACTTAGGCTATAATACATGGCTATTAACTGCGTTTGAAAATGATCTAGGCCTATCAAATTATTAAACTCTTTTTTATTTATTCAATATTTAATTAAAAATTACAATGATCTTGGCAATATTATTGAATAACTTTAAATCACCAGCTCTTCTTCCAGCCACCACTCTTACTATCTTGACCAGATCCAATACCAGCCCGAGCTCCGCCACCTTCAATCTCTTCACCCTTGATCTTTATATTTCCCCAACCATTGTTCTTGCCCAAACCTGGTTTACCACTCTTCTCGTCCAGTCCGGCACCTATTCCCGCTCCGGCACCAGAGCTCTGTCCGGGCTTTTGGTTGTCTTCTCTTCTATCCTTATCCCTTCGTCTAAGATCGCTCTCCCGATCAGAGTCACCCCATCCGTCTCCCCATCCATTAGCCGACACAACAGCGATCACAACGAGAAAAATGAGCAAAACTTTCATTTTTAGTAAATATTTATGAATTTCCATAAATTCTGAAATAAATTGAGTTTTAATTAAATTATTGAGTTTTCCGTCGCTTTATATATAAGTTTGTAAATTAGTTTGAGGTCAGAGTTAATTTTGAAACTTGCAAGAATTGCATTCATTATACTAATTTTATTTGCTAGATCAACTTTTGATAAGTGCTGTTTGTTGAATGATATTAATTTACACTGAATTTTGAAATATTTTATTTGTTTTAATCCATTTTCTCTGATTTATTGTAAATAAGTTTTGAATTTTTATTTTTATACCCAATATTTCTTCAGATAAATTTGTTCTTGTTGATATTTGTTAGCATCAAACTAGATTTATCTAGGTGGCAATGAGGTTATTCATCACTTATTTTGATTCTCTTTAATTCGATTTCACAAAAATGTGTCTATTGATTAATTTGTTCTAGATCAATTTGCTTGATAATTTTGTTTTATATTTTAATATGAATATCAATTTCTATTATGAAATTTTACCCTGTTTACTTTTATAGCGTAGTCCTGATAGAAAGCAAACAAATAAATCTTTTAAAAATATATTAATTAGAAGAAAAATAATCAAATAAATGTTCAAGATAATATTTGCTTTCTCTTTTCTCTTTCTCCCAATATATAAATTTATTTAAATTCATATTTGCAAGATCAATAGATAAACAATGTTACAGTTTATTAAGTCAATATAAACTCTCTTAATATTAAATGAATTTGCAAGTTGCAATTTGAAATAGTAATTATTTTAAACTACTAATAATTATTTGCTTGTTAAAATAATTGTTTCAACCTGCAATTTTAATCTTGTAAAATATATTTGTAATAAATAATATATAAACCAAGAACATTATTATTTTGGAAACAATTCCCTCTTTTTAAATCAAATGAGCAAGGCAATTTTAGTTTTAACAATTTTATTTTCTCAGATTTGACATTAAATAAGTATAAGTCATCAAAATGATCTTGGTCGAATTAAATTTAAATAAAATAATTAAGAAAATGAAATATTAGACAATTTTAAGAGCGATCACCACTTCTTACTTCCATTATCCTGTCCGGAGCCGATACCAGCCCCAGCGCCACCACCCATTCTCTTAGCTCCTTTGATCTCAATAGTTCCCCAGCCAATATTTTTACCAAGACCAGGCTTGCCGTTCTTCTTATCTTGACCAGCACCATACCCAGCGCCGAGACCTGCCAATAGACCAGGTGCTTTATCATTGTCCTTCGTCCAGTCATCTCGCTGTTCAATATCCCAGTCCAGGAGCTGGTCAGGTCTGCTGGCACAGACCATGGTGATCATAAGAGCGGCCAAAATGAGCAATTTCATTTTATTGGATTTAAGTGAATCGACTGAGAATTAGATTCAAACTGTATTTTTGCTCAAAAACAGACTCATTTAAATACTCTTGCAATTTTTTTTAACCTTATTTGAAACCCATATACTGACGTTTGATTGAGTAATGAGCTTGAGCAATTCTATTTTCTTCTTGATGTTTAAAATTTTGAAATATTATTAGTTTTGAATTTTTATTGATTTTTCTTCAAATCCTGAGATAAAAATCAATAAACAATTCTATGAGTTAATTGATTGTTCATTATCTTTAAAATCTGATCTTGATCATCAAATATTAAATAAACCATGATAAAACTATTATCTTGAAAAAATTATTAATCCTAATTAAATTGACTAGAAAGAAAACAACCAAGTATAAATATTAATTTAGATAATACTGTTTTATTTCCTCTGTTTGACAAAATTACAGTTTTTAAAGCTTAGATTGAGCTAGACACAATTTTAGATTTTAGAATTGACAAAGAAATTAGTTATTATTATTCTTTGATTACAAACGACCATGCTCATTACCACTTCTTGTTCCATCCATTGTCTCTGCCGCTATCTCGGCTGTAGGATCGGCTGTTACCGCTCCAGCCCTTGTTGTCATTGTCACCGCCCCATGAGCTGCTTCTTCCACCCCATCCTTTGTTATCATTATCGCCGCCCCAGGAACTGCTTCTTCCACCATAACCCTTGTTGTCATTGTCGCTGCGATATGAGCTGCTTCTGCCCCAACCCTTGTTGTCATCATCGCCGCCATAGCCGGAGGAACGACCCCAAGATCCAGTGCTTCTGCCCCATCCCTTGTTGTCATTGTTATCGCTTCGGCCATATGATCGGCCACTGTCTCGGCCCCAACCCTTATCGTCACTGCGAGAGACCATATACACTCTTGACCTGCCCTTATTATCGTCCCCATTGCCCCAGCCTCGGTCCGATCCTCGATCGTTCCATCCATTAGCGTAGACGACTGCGAGCACAGCCATAAAAGCGACGGCGACTAAGAATTTCATTCTTGAGTTTGAGTTAAAGCACTGATTAATTGAGAACACAAAAGTAGTAATGTTTTGCTGAATTGTGATTTCCACAGACACTCCGACGGCTTTATATACTAAATTTTAAGGGCAGTGCCATTGTTGTTGACTTTGATGTGCGGTTCTCAACAGCTGAGGATTGTTGCTATGGGATAGCCTGATCATTGATTTTCTTGTTATGGTCCTTCAATTTTTATATCAGAGTTAACTGTTTTTTAATTGATTAAAATTTTAATTTTTTATACATTAAAACCTCTTTATTCACAACCAGTTATCAATTGTTTTTAATTTCGTTATCATTTTTGATAAAACTAACTTGCTCATCTCTATTCTATCTTATCTAAAGAGGGCGGCCATGTTTTCAGGCTAAATATTGAGCTTGATAATGAAATTTCTCAATTTAAGGGATGTTCTAGTAAATAGAGCACAGAATGTATTTTGGCGAGTTTTGCATTACAACTAAGGGTGTGCTCTTGTAAAAATACAAGTTTTGTATTATTTTTGCCTTGGTTCTTATTTTTATTAGATAAGGATCACATAATTCTAACGCATATATTAGTACAGGTATTCACCAGATCATTGATTTAATCAATTAAGGTTATTATCGCCAAGGGAAAGGTATGAGTAATCGATTGCTCCCAATAAAATTCTAAACGTCCTTAATGATAACGACACAAACAATATTAACCTGGCTATAAATGTTGAGACCTAATTATTTTAATCGGTAATTAATCTGAAATTTAAATTGATTTCAAATTGTTTTTCATAAGAAGATTGTGTTGAAAATGCAAATTTTGGGATTTTTAATTGCAAAAAAACAATCTTGAAACTTTTTGTTTTGTTAGAATAATGTATGTGTTGACACAATCCAAGGTTATTGAGGTATTTCCTACAATCAGTCCAAGGATTCAATGTTTTTCTCAGATTTCAATATTTTTCTGATAACTAGAAAACTGTAATTTAAATCAAATTAATAAAAATTTTTATTAAACTTTAATTTAACTAGATCATTTCTTTTGTTTTTACGTCAAATTAGCAATTTTAGCAAGATTGTTTAATTATAGAATATATTTATTAATTTTTTATAATCTAAAATATTGGCATGCACCATTTTGAAAAAATAACTTTAAAATCTATAAAGATACAATATGGGTTTATTAATAATTAACAAGGAGCTTGATCAATTCAAAACAGTGTGGACAATTAGAAAGGTCATTTTAATTAATACTGAGAAACTGTAATAAATTTGTACTTGATATTTTTACTTATTATTTTAAATTAATACAATCAAAAGGAAAACTCAACAATAACTATAATTTTTATTTTTCACCTAGATCACAGACCCAATGGTTTTACTTCAGACAGAATATCCTGGTTATAGTCGACATAAAAGATTTTACGCCAATTCACCCGAGTTTTTATACATTGAAAGCCGGGACAGTCTTGTGATCGGCGCGAGTCTTAACATACATCACTCGTCGCCTAAGAATCCGCTGCAATGCGGGCCAATCGATTCTGTGCACGGCATACAGCACGTGGAGGCTTTCCTCTGGGCATATGACATGATCAGAGCTCACCCGGAAATTCTGCCGGGAGTCGAGCTAGGTGCCATTATTCTGGACACATGTTCCTCACACCAAAAGACGGCCAGAGATGTGTCAAACTTTTTCAGTAACTCATTGGCCGGTGAAGAGCACCCGAACTTACCGGCAGCCGAGTCGGTGGTTGGGTTTATTGTTGATGGTAACTAATATTTTTAAAAAGTTGATCTTGCTAATATTACTAGTATCTAATTTTGAATTCAACCAGGTGACAACACAAAAATTGTGGACGCGGTGGTAGACGTGACCAACCCATTTGAGATTACAACTATGGCCGCCCTATCAAAGGATTCAAAATACAATGATAGGGATGAGTATCCCCTTCTGCTACGACTGTCCACTCCTAATGACGTCTACGCGGACGCCATTATCTCAATATTAGTCCGCTTTCTGTGGCATTACGTGTCTGTCGTCTATGAGTCGACCCCACAAATGATCGATATTTTCCACGAATTAAAGATCAAAGCAAACTTCCTTGGTAAGATTTAAAATAATTCTAATCTAGCCTGAATATAAATTAAAATCAACATTTTATTTAAAACTGTAATCTAGTATCAAAAGTTAATTTAATATCCTTGTAAAAGTACCATAATACTTTTGGTATTTATGAAGTGGGCGGAAATTTTATGTTATATTTTTTAACTTGTTAGTTTTTTATTTTAGCAAGGAACTTTTAAAAGGCAAGGCTTTTATTATTTAAAATCTTATACTTAACCCAAAAATTTATTTAAATACTTCTCTGCAATACATTAGTTGTACTAATTTTTATCAAGTTTATATTCATTATTTCTTTATGCTTAAGCTTTTAAAAGAATTTACCCAGTATCTTTATAATACTATCTCGATGCTCTAGGTATTGAATATGCAATGGAGGAGGAAATCGGCTCAAATGGTATTTACGGCAATCAAATATTGTCGACAATTAATTCAATCAAAAGAAACGCCAAAAACGGGTCGAAAGTCGTTATTCTTCTGCTGTCCAACGAACAGATCAGACGTCTCTTCCAAGAGAACAAAAACCTTCCTCCGGAGCAACAGATCAAAATCGGTGACATTCAGTGGATATCTATTGAAGGCAAAGAAGTCTTTCCCGACTTTACTGAGCAGTCACTCGGAGTCCTAACAATTGGTCAACAAATACAGACTCCGCCTGTTTTTAAGTCATACTTCACAAGTCTTGGCCTTCGAAACAATACTAGGAATCCCTGGTTTTATGAGTACTGGGAGATGCTGTTCAACTGTAAGGGCAATCAGTGTATGAGTCCAGCCATCGCTAGTCATATACCAACGGATGTGGCCATAGATAGGGACACCTCTCAGACTATAAACGCGATGTTTGCTTTGGCCAATGCACTAGAGCTGACCCGAAGAGCACTCTGTCCACAAGCGCCAGAGGGCTTATGTCCAGAGTTTAGACGCCATACAAAACTATCCAAGGTAGTCTATGATATGGCCAAAAGCTCATCTTTTCTAGGTAAGATCAAATTAACCTTGATTAGTTAAATAAACTTAAAAGCTGTAATGTATTCATCTATAAAAAAATTTACCTAGCATAATTCATCAAAATTTATTTAATCTTGTTATTTTTTCAGCCTACGACAACAGGCAAATGGTGTTTGACCCGGAGTCTGGTTATGTCATATCCTCGTTATTTATTCATAATCTTCGAACTATGTCTCAAAAATCACTCGTAAGTGAAATTTAAACCTCAATTTTATCAAGGTAATACTTTAATTAAATCGGGAAATTAATAACACAGGTATGGCTAAATGTGGGGGCGTTCACAGTACACGACGGTCTCGTTTTAAATGTGACAAAAGCCAGAGCTTACAACACTTCTGGCGATGAAATACCTTTAAGTCAAGTGAAGTCTGTCTGCAGTGACAGCCATTGCTCGCAACTCATTCCGGAGTCGACGGCTATCCAGCCCTCAATGATGATCCCGCCCACAGGTGGACTGGCAATTGGTGCCATTCTGCCCCTTCACCAACCTGGCCCTGGTCAAGATATGTTAAGTTGTGGGCCAATTGATGAAGGTAAATTTGAAATCTCAATATTTTTAATAACTTATACAAACTGTAAATAATGAGAAGAAAATATTTTTATATACCTAGTTAACTTTATATTTTAATCTGGTAGTAAATACTTGGTTCAAGCACATTATAAATACATTATTTTTATTCCAGTTATGTTTGAAAACCTGTTGGCCTTCAACTACGCGCTCGAAATGGTCAACAAAAACCACTCAATACTACCGAACATACAATTGGGTGCCGTTGTCTTTGACGACTGCGGCCATAAGGAGTGGGCTAAAGAACGAGTGCTGTCACTCCTTTCATCCACAGAAAGTACCAAAATTCCGGCCAAATCTCTCGTCTCAATGATTACATACAACGAAAACTCGACACAAGAAGTTCAGCACATTTTAGAAGATAACAAAATAGTTCACTTGAGAGCACCGGTAGTTATGCCCAACCAAATTACCGGCGTCTCAACACTATTGCCACTGAAGTCATCGCCAATTAAAAGACATGAAATTCAAACCATTGTTAACCTATTGACTGAATTTGAGTGGAGTTTAGTGAATTTGATTTACTCGGATGAAAATCTTAAGAACATTTTCGTCGTTCAGTCAAACAAATTGAAAGTTTGCGTCGATTTTATGTTTGCTTTGAGTGAAGACATGACTAAAGAGGAGGTGAAGAAAGACCTGAACCTCATCTCAAATCGGAGCGAATCAAAAGTGATTGTAGTGTTGGGAAATGCCAAGATCAATTCTATTGTCCTCAACTCCGCATCTGACCATATGCTTAAAAAGTGAGTTCAGCCCTCAAGTATTAATGGCATTTAAAAATGATCGTTCACAAAGACCTTCCCAATTAAAATAAAATGAGTTAGGTACAATCTTGTACATTTAATAAATTAAAGGTTACAGTTAACCGTAAAAAATTGCAACTTGCATATTTAATTCCACAAATTTCAATAGTAGATATAATTTAACATGGTAAATATAATAATAATCGAGGATATAAATTACAGTCTGTAATTTTCCATGGTAATTTGTATAATGGATTCTTATCTTAATTTTTAACATTTTTCTAACATTCGCAATAAAATAAGCAAGTTAAAAATTAACAAAACAATTAAATAGCCTTGTTAACTAAATATTTGCAAGTTAAAACGGAAATATCTAGCTGCTTATTAAAATTTTGATATGAACTATTATAATTAAAAGTTTGACAACTCTTACGGTAAAAATAACCTTGATCTCATTTAAATCTTATTAGTTACATATGGATTGGAGGTCAGTCATGGAAGGAAACCCTAAACACATCTGAGTCCTCAAAATTGCCACTAAACTCACTGTCTGTGACACTTGAGTCATACAGTGATCCAAATTTTTTGCGATACCTGTCCTCACTGTCACTGATTGACCACAACTCAATACCAGTAAATTGGTTCCATCAATACTATCAGCAGAAGTTTGGCTGTCATTTGATTCATTCTCCAGTAATCGACACCCGATTCGAGCACATCTGCACCGGTGATGAACGGCTCCAACACATGGATGGCATTCATTCAGATAATATCCAGTACACTATTGGAATAGTAAATGGTATGTCTTATAAAAAAATAATCTAGGTAAAATATTTTTCTCGGTATACCTTGACATCCAATTAATTATAGAATAAAATAAAAATGTAATCAAAATATATACTAGGTACAAAATTACAGTTTACAAATAAGTCAATTAGTGGTTGCAAATAATATTTAAAACTTAATAGTTAATCACCAAGGGTATTTAAAATACAACTAGCCAATTTTTTAAAGAGATTTAACCTTTTAAACTAAATTACCAGTAAGGTAACTCAAATTGATCTAGTTAAAATTTTAATTAGGAATCACAATTGGAATCAAAAAGTTTTTGCAAGAAAAGTGTCAAATCAATAGACCGTTGACAGACATTGACAGCTGTCCGGACAGCCCTCGTGATACTTTAAGGAGCTATATTCAAAAGGAACTCGAGTACAGTGCCAAGGACAGACAAAATAAGATCCAGAGTTCAGTCTTCAGTTTCAATATTTGGAGGAAAAGTAACGGAAAAGACCTGAAAATAATAGGCGTTTCCAGAGATAACACAATTGATGTAAAGAAGAAGAGCACAGAATTGTCTCAAATCAAAGCCTATTGTGTAAAGAATTGCCGCAAATGTGAGATTCAGTTCGAGACCAGTAGTGAACAGCTCCTACTGTCAGACAGAATACCGCCAATGGTTGTCACTCTGAGACGAACCTGGAGTTTGTTGGCCTCAATACTATCGGGTTTGGGTGTGATTTCGGTATTGATTTGTGTGATATACTTTCTGTTGGTCTTCCCACTGGCCATCGGAACCACTGCTTTGGGATATCAGATACTCGTCGGACTGTTTCTGGCGTTTTCAACGAACTTCGTATTTCTTATTCCGGTTTCGATGACTGTCTGTTCCCTCAGAAGATTAGGTAAATATTTTTATTTATTTAAACAAATAATAAAACTAACTAAACCTGGTTAATTTTAAAAAGAATTTAATGTGTACTAGATAAAATTATCGCTAAAAATGATTCCAAATGTTTATAACAAATAGCCTTGCATAATTTATTTTTAATTACCGAACAAAGTTAGTTTTTAATTCATTTGACTCTTACTTATAGGTCTGTCCCTTTCGTACACAATAATAATAAGCGGATTATTAGTCAAAGTGTTGAATACCTGGAGATTAATGATAATCAAAAACAATTCACAACCTCTTCGTCTGTCGTCACCGCTGGCACTGGTCTTCATATCTTTAGGACTGGTATTACTGCAGCTCATTCTCACTACAATTTGGTTACTCAGTTACGCACCCAATCCGGGCCTTTATGACGGCCTCTGGAAGTGTTCGCCAAACAAGTCCTTCGTTTTGTTTGACTCAGAAATAATTGTTTCGCTTTTATACATAATTCAATTGTTATTAATAACAATATTTTTCGCGGCCCTCACCTGGAAGTGTTATGACCAGAACCGGGAGCCACGTTGGATAATGAGCTGTGCTGTGAGCACTTCAGTCATCTGGGTGGCCTGGCTCATTTTCTCAGGTAAATTATTATTTTTGAAAACAACTGTAACTTTTATATCATATTTTATGCAAACCTTACCAAATAATTGTATAAAATGAACCTGGCATTAAAAGTAATGGCATATATTTTTGTTTCTTTTTGGACAGTAGGCAGCGCCGACCCCACAATGTCTATAGTTTGTGCCAATTTAATAAACGCGTCGATAATTATGTTATTATTATATATAAGAAAATTGTATTTATTTACGAAAATCTCGCGTCAAATACGAAAGGATAGGAAACTCAAGAATAGTCTACAACACGAGCCCTTTGCCGGACACCAGCAGTTCTATGGCGGTAAATTTTATTTTTACTTGTGCATGGTCAAAATTAAGACGACACACTCTCTTTCCATTATTTTAAAACCACCTTGTTCAATTATACTAAATAATAATTATGGTCTTAATTACAGCCGTAAAGTCGAGTTCAATCAGTGGTGCTATCGATTGGGAGGACAGGGAAGTGATGGCCAACCAGTTGAGAGGGGCCACCCGACAGCCTTTTGAAGGCGACTACGACGACAATATAAGCTCATGCGGTTCAGTCAAGTCGTCGGCGTCGGCTCAGGTCCAGTGTCACGACCTCTACCCTATGGAAGTATATGACGGCGGCTCTCAGTTCGCACCCTTAAGTTCGCTCTTCTCTCAAAGCAATCGATCGGTGTATGGGTTAAGGGATGACAACAACACCACTCAATTCAGATAATAATCTATAAAAGTCTCAAATAATTAAATATTTTGTTGTATTCATTGCTTTCATTATTTGTGTGAAAATGTTTTTATCGATTTTTCTATTTATTTTTGACAAATAAAACATATTCTAAGAACAATTTGCAAGTTTATGCTATCCCTGGGTTATGCGCATTAATCCTGGTCTTCGGCCATTAAAAAAATTCAACAAGGTAGTTTTAAAAACAACTTTTTATTAATTTTAATTTATTTCAAATATAAGACCGCCTTTGAATTTGTACTAGGTGTAATACATAAGATCTCATTTCATTATTAAATTACCATAGCATTAGTAAAGTTAAAACAATTATTGTACTTGGTCATCATCTTCCTATGAAGATAGGCAAAAAACTTGATGGACAGTAGGATAAATGTGAAGAGCGCTAAATGTCTGATGAAAAACACCATTAGATTGCCATTACTTTTGAAGACCGGATACACCACTTCTAAAACAGTGACTGCAGTCATGAATGCGGTGCCGAAGAGGTATTCCCGTTGCAGTACATAGATGTAAAGCCCGGCTGAGATTAGTACCAAATACAGTATTAAAAGATTTATTATTAAAAACATTGATTTCATTGATTGGATTTGCGGTGAATTCTCATAATTAACGCCAAAACTTGCGATGAATTCAATGAAACGTTTGTTTTGATACAAAAATAAGTCAAATGTA
>JAQIYB010000469.1:0-11431 GCA_034699325.1 Oribatida sp. Gr-Ori-00743 | reverse complement strand
TTCGTTGGAATTTAGACCAAAAATCTTATCTTAAAATCCATGGAAACGTGAGATAAGAATGGTTTCCAAAGAGAGTTTATTTTTATTCCTTTTGTTTCACTTCTTTTGGTATTAATTTCTGGTGTTTTACACAATAATTATGTTTTTTGCAAAAGGATTAAAATTACCAAGATTAAATTTCAAGCCTATTAAAAAGGGTTTCCTATTAAACCTAATTCCTGTTTCAATGTTCCTGGTAAACAAGAGTTTCTCCTTTCAATGTTCTTGTTAAGGGAACGCCACAATAGTAACAGTGTTTAGTGTTTTATGCGTAACGTTGTCTGTGTTTATTGAGGCGCACAAGTCGTTGATTAATGCCTCGAAGTCTTACCTAAAAAGTCCATTATTAAGATTTTGGTGACAGTCTTGGTCTGTGGCCTTCAATTTCCCCAAGGGGCCTTTTTAGTTTAATTATTTCATTAACTTTATTACCGATGAGAATTAAAAAAACCGGTTTTTTGCAGAGATTTTTAATGAAAAGATAGAATTAATACTATTTTTCTTGCATTTTGAGTAAACTCTTCACTCTTTTAAAGTCTGTTTTCAGACAAACATAAAAATTGAGTCAAAATATTGTTTTATGTTTTTTTTGTGCAAAATAATTGAATTCCCATAATTGGCTGAACGCCCACTATTACAACAAAGTAGAGGTAATTTTAATAATAGCTATTTCCACTGTGGTTTATTATTATTGCTGTGAAGGGCTTTCCTCTGTTTGTATTAAAACAAGAAATTAATTTTTTCTTGGATTAAATCGATAGTAACTCAGGAACTAATGGATGATCTTGGTCATCTCTAGAAAAAGTTTAATTTAATTCTGAAACGCTTTTATTAAGCAAAAGGGAAAGAGAGGCCTGGGTCAATTGTCCAGACAGTGGTAGTCCAACTCTTTGATCTGATTCAGAGCTCAGGTGTGTCTCTAATTAAAAGCTTGTATTGTAAGGCAAATGTTGGCAATAGATGTGTTGCTATTGGAGACCAAAACGGGTGCTGTGCTGTGGTGTGCGTGTAATAGTCAGAGAGATCTTCAGATCGCACGCAATGAATGACATAAATGTTATTGTTTTAGATTTGAGTCCAAATTCTCTGACATTTTATTTATTATTATATTTTAATCGCAATTAAATGGCTTTCAATTGCATACAAGTCGTGAGTATTTGTGTCTTATTCTTAGGTCAACCCTTTCCTCTAATCAATCTCTATCACTCCCTACTCTCCTGACTCTACAATCTATTGAACTCTTCTCTCATCTGTTGATTCTGATAATTCTGTCCTGAGAGCACAGAATAGCACAGAATGAACTCTGAATGTGAAGTTCTAAAAATATTATTTTTTAATAGGATTTTAAATATTTTTTGAAAATCTATTTTAACTTAAAATTGAAGAGAATTTCAATTCAAAAATCAATTAATAGTTTTAAAAGAGAAAAGTGCGCAAGATTCAATTTAATAGTTTTAAAATTAGGTTTTATTTCATTGTTTTTAAGCAATAATTTCGGGAAAATTCTTAAACACTTTTTTCAATTATTTCTCAATTATTTTCCTCTTAAAACAAATACACATTTAATAAATATTATTATCAAGATCATTTAGAGTAAGAATTAATAGTTTTCTTGTTTTAAATATGTTTTGATTTTTAAAATAATTCTTTGAGAGCACAGAATTAATCTTTACTTTTGCTCTGTATGTTAGATGAGACCCTGGTTATTAGCAAGTTACTTTTTTGGTGATCCCTCTCTTAAATCGACAAATTATTTAACAATTTTTCCGCAAATTCTTATATTTTGTGTTATTTTTTTCACTAATCAGAAGATTAGATAAGAAGTCATCAATAAATGGGTTATCATTTGAGTCGAGAATTTTGTTTGTTTTCAGAAAAAAATGTTCTGAATAACCATTTTGTACACAATCGGTGATCTCTGCCCTCCTTTCCCTCCCATCCCTATCCCCAGCACTCGACAAAAAAGGCGATAATTTTGTGTTATTTGAGCAAAACTTCTGGTAATCAAAGCCTGAGATTAAATAAAAATATGTCGAAAAGTATTTTTTGTTAATTAAAAGTTTTTTTTGACTAAAATTTTCCTTTAATTAGAAACTAATTAATAGTCAAATACTTATCAGTCGTTCAAAGAGTAAAGACTTTGAGATTAAATATGAGATTAAAGTCTAAAATCATTTATAACTCAAATAATTCCTAAAAATCTGATTTCAAATACAATAATAGGAAAACAGAATAATATTCTCTTTTTTTCAAATGAGCATGCACACATTACAAAGATTTAAAACTTAAATTAATCTCAGAGAACGCGCGACCCGTCGGTCAACTGTTCCGAGTTGGCCATCACGCCCTCATACCGAGAATCGTTGCGTTTGGAAACAATTTCTCCGCCGATATCTCAACAAATGGAGTGTAAATCGACTTTAATGACACTCAATGAGAATTACGCCAAATATCTCAATACTTTACCACAAAAACAGAAAGAATATCACCATTTAGTTCTGGCCGCAAGAAAGAGTGCTAATTATCCTCTTAATAGACTCTCGGCTCCTCTTCTTCTGGCCAAACAGCAGAGATCACTTATTGAGAGTCAATATCTTCGACAACAACAGCAACTATGGTCTCAGCAGACAATCAGAGCTCCGCAGCAGTATTTGCAGAATCAGCACAAGACTATAACTCCAGCTCTCTCTAATCACCCGCTGCCGGCCTTCGGACAGCCAATGAGCACTGTTCGGAACTTTTGTCCACCACAGAGACCAGTGGCTCAATACGCGACTCAAAGATGTTTACCTCAAAGTCAAGCCATGAGTCAAGCCATGAAACATCGCTCTCAGACTGTTGTCGTGACTCAGGCCAATCCAAACCATCGCTCAGCCATTATTCATGTCCAACAACCACAGACTCAACAGACTATCGCTCATTCTGTGGCCAATAATCAACAATTCACTATAAGACAGCCGATAATGTCTGTGCGCTCATCTCAACAAAACATTAATCAATCGATACATCACTCATCACAAAATCCTTTATCTAATCCATTGTCTAATCCTTTGTCTAATCCTTTGACTAATCCTTTGACTCAACAAACAGTTTCTAATAACTCGAAGAAATGTCAAAACACTTCAATTCAATACATTCCTCAACAATACCGGTCTCTCATTGGTCAGCATTTGACATCAATTGGTCATTGTTCTCATTGTCGAGACAAAGAATGGCAATCAATTGCTCAGAAGACAATTGTCTCCATTCCTGAGATGTCGTCTTTACCGCCAATTAAACAAAAGAAAAGTCCGAAAACTGTTCGACAAATCCTATCACTGGAAAGACCTCCACAACCGACACAATTACCACAACCGAAGACTCAGACGATATTCATTCCGTCTCCTATTCAACGAAACTATCAGAGCTTTGTGTCTTCACTTCCGGTTAAAAGGGATCCAAATAATAATCATATCCTTAAACACCGACTCATTGATTGGTCGCATAATTCGGTCGAAGAAATGCCTTTAAATCTGAAGAAAACGATGGAAAAGAGAGTCGAAGAAGAAGAAGACGACGAGATTCAGATTTTATCGCATTTCAAACCCGAATCTCAAGACTCGCAAAAAGTTTTGTCGAGAAATTCAAGTCATTCTTCGGATTCGTTTAAACTAAGAATTTCAGAGACTCCGCCCCAGACTATAGACACACCACAAGAGACTAAAGAAGAGAAGACAAAAGACAATGAAAGCGAGACATTGGAAGCGATTGAAGACAAAAGTAAAGAAATGTCTGAGAAATCGATTTCTGAAACTGAAGAGACGTCTGAAGAGTTTGAAAGACGTTTACATCTAATTCTTGATCTCTTGATTGCACCCAAAGAACAGCCAATAGAAGAAGAATGCGTTCCTCCCATTCCTCTAAAGCTGACATCTGAGCCCTTAAGAGTCGATTCAATGGACTATCGATCGGATTTAGAGAAACCGGAATTTGTGCGAACTCTGGATCTAATCAAAAGTCGAGATCTGAAGCGGAAACCAATCGCTTATCTAAACTCAAGACATCCGCTCAATGAGATCGCGCGCTCCATATATGCGGGAATCGCCACAAAGAAGTCGGTTCTGGACTTTCCGACGAAACCTTTGGTCAATGATTTGGCGGAGAGTCCGACAAAAGCGAAAAGAAAACGCTATTCTCTTCTGAAGGAGCCGTTGATTGGATCTCACGAGAAGAACGATTGGTGTCTCGTTTTAAGACAATTGGATTTCAGTTCTCCTTTAAGTCAAAGAGTTGTCGGAGTTTTACCTCATTTTCAGTTCAAATAAATTTCAAATTTTAAAAACTTTTTATTCAATAAAAATTCATTTCTTTCGCTGTTTTTCACGTCTTTTCCTTAATTTCGACACTAAATGTGCGTCAAATTCCTCCTCTGAGAGAATCAGTCTTAAGAATCGGTCCCAAAGAGTGAGTGGCGGCGGCGGTTGTTGTCCGCCACCAATGTCTTTGTCTTTGTTGTCTGACATGTGCTCTGAACCGTAATTTATAGTCTTTGGGGTCAAAAAGGGATTGATTTGAATGAAAGGGTAAATGAGTTGACAATAAATTACGAGAAGTAAATGTCAATGACTTCGACTATAATTGAAACCAAATGAAGAGTTCGAGACCACAACCAGAAGAGGAATAACCAGAACGCGCAAAGACCGCCCACACGTGCCACGAGTTGGAGACACGTGATTCGCGCGGTGTGTCTGAGAGTGAGATCAGGTGTTAATTGTCGTCTTAAGGAGACATTAGTTTCTGAGACGTCTCTCGCGTTGTCTTCCGTTAAAGAGATTTGAAAATTACTTTTTTCGCAGTCTTTCGGACATTCATTGAGACAATCGATTGAATGATCACAAGAAGAAAGATCTCTACAAAAGACAGCAGAAGAAGAGAGAAGATCCGCACGTATTGGAGCCAATCGGGAGACACAATGCTCGACACACGGCTGAAGAAGACATCTCGCAAAACAATGGCTAAAAGAACCAAAAGAGTATTCTTCGCAGTCTTTGTTTTGAATAACTGTTGTCTTAAAGAAAGAGATGTCGACGTCTTTATCCCGTTTTACCGAAACGAAGGCAAAGGTATTATCTAAAGGAAGAGAACGCTTCTGATGAACAAAGAGCTGAACTTCTTCCTGAGTCTCCCATTGAACCAATAGTTCCACACGAAGAGTCTGGTCTTGGTCGTCTTCTTCGGTATAAGTGAAACACTTCTTGGAGCCATGGATCCATTGAAGAGGTGGCGAACAGACTCTGACTTTGTGTTCATGAGATACGAGTTTACATCTATGAAAGACAGACAGCGATTGGTTGAATAGCGGACGCACAGCACAGGTATGGTTACAGAATGGAAGTGCTATAGGAACACATAATGATAGAGAAGGGAAGTCCGGTTTAAGTGGTAGCGAGTAATCGGCAGTTATTAGAGTTTCGGCTCTTAAGAAGTCAGCGATTGTTTGGAAGATTTGAAGCGAAAGCAGAGAAACGCAGAGAAAGAGAACCAAAACTCTTAACCATTGAGTGATTGAAAGACTTCTTAAGAGTTGAAGAATAAGACCACTCTTTGACTTCTTCCAGTGTTCTGTCCAAACTGGGATCTTATTGCGTAGAGAACGGTCGTCCGGAATATCATACTCGACCTGAAAGTGAGGAAAGGGATGAACAAAGAGAGAGAGAGAGAAGTGAAGACTGACCTGAAATGAGACTCTGGCCGAATCGAATTGGACTTTCTTCTTGAGCTGATTATTCTGAGGAGTGATCTTATGAATCATCTTCTCGTTTGTTGTGGTCCACCAGTAGTGGTCATAGCAACGGCCGTTCCCGTTGAGTGACTATTGAGGGGAACGACCTTTGAATTGAATGAAGTGCTGATCCATCGCTGCGTCAGCTTTAAAGTGAAGCATGTGATTGAAGAGAGCATAGCAACCGCTCTGATTGGAGCACTGGGAGGGGTTGCTATGAGGGGAAGAAGAAGAAAGTTTAGATAAGTCTCGTTATCTTTGAATTTTTGCAGTTTTTTTGGACTTTAGTCGCAAACAGTTGTCTATAAAAAGGAATTCCTTTTCAAAGAGAACTCACATTTGGAGTCCATTCCTAACAATGGAGCCAATCATCTCTACGTTCGTTCTTTTGCTTCTAGCACAGGCCATTGCTCCTGGTTAGTGCTCTTGTGTCTCTTTTATTGTCTTATTATTAACTCTTCTTCTTCTAATAGTTCCAGTTGTTCAATGGCAGTCAAATCAATGTTCGCGAAGATGTAATTCTGATCCGCAAACTCTTCGTTTTGACGCACAAAAGACTTATGAATATCGTGTGAATACAGTAACTGATTTGGACGGACAGCAGTTCTCTTTGGAGGCCAATGTCCAGCTCTCGGCTCACTCTCCGTGTGATCTGTCGTTACAATTACGTCAGACCAGATTAGTGGGTCTCCAGAGTCAAGAGTCTCTTCTCTTGGCACAGGAACTTGAGCAAGAGCCAATTCAGTTTGGATATGACGACGGAGTGGTCACTGATGTCTGTCCTTCTTCTTCAGACCAACAATGGTCAGTTGATGTGAAGAAAGCATTGATTTCTGCGTTTCAAATGTCCTCAAGAAGTGTTAGTTCGAGACAAACATTGGTTGAGAGCGATATTCTGGGCGATTGTCAAACGACTTATGAGCCACAGAACGCACTCTACGCCACTGCAGTCCTGAAGAAAACCAAATATCTTCAGTCATGTAATTATAGTCTTATTTATTGTCTTCTATTGTCTTATAATTATTGTCTCTCTTAGGCTCTAATCGCCAATTGGCAGACATTGGACTCTTTCCTCGAGTCTTTGGTTCTAATCAACAACAATGGCCTTTAATGAACTCAAGTTATGAATGCGTTCAGACCATAGACAAGGATCTGATTAAAGCCGTGACTTGTGTTGAAAGTCAACAATTGATTGGTTTTGGAAATAGAGTTTCGACTCAATTAAACATTCAGTTTGAGAGACAAAGTTCTGGTCTTTTGAGTCAAAAATCAAAACAAATGATTGAAAACAGAAATCATTTATTAATGTCTTCTCGTTTTGGACGACAATCACAAGAATCACAAGACTTGTCGTCTTCTGTGAGAACTGTTTGTCAACATTTAGATTCTGATAATCACGAGAGAAGTGTTGAATCATTTCCTGAATTAATTGTTTCGATTCAGTCTTCAAATGAAAAAGAAATCCAAAGAATTTCAAAACAAATAGAAAACAAAGAAATTTGTGGTCAAAACTCTCAGCAATTAAATGATCTCTTTTTGGACGCTTCAGCTCTTAGTGGAAGTCGAGGAGGAATTCAAGTTCTTTTAGACGCCTATCAATCACAACAAATATCTTCTTCAAGAGCTAATTATCTCTTCTCTCTTCTGGCTTTTAGTTCCAGACCTGAAGAAGAATCTGTTCAAATACTTCAGCCATTATTGAAGAATCCAAATACTCCTAAACATGTTGTTCTCGGCATTTCTGGTCTGATCCACAATTTAAAGGCTCAAACAAATAGAGAGAATGAAAGTCAGAAATCAATTGATTTTCTTTTGGAAAGAATGCAAAACCAGAAAAAGAATTCTCAAATCGTGGCCACAATTAAAGCTCTTCAGAACATAGGAATGGAAAGACATCAAAGAGCTCGTCAACAACTGATCCAATTGGCTCAAGACTCGAGACAATCTGATTCTGTTCGTTCTGCAGCTCTTAAAGCTTTGGCCGAAGCCATGGATTCCCGCGAAAGACAACAAATGTTAGAATTGTTTCGAAAGACTTCGGAATCGAATGAAATCCGAATCAATGCCTATAAAGCAGTGATTAATTCGGGAGCAGATAATCAACAGATCCAACAGATTAAAGACCAAACACAAAGAGAACAGAATAGAGACGTTCAACAGTTTGTAAGAAGTCATCAAAAGAATCTGAGAGAGAGTTCAGATCCACACAAGAAATACACTCTTCCATCAAATTCTCCACAATTTCAAGAGCCGTCCAATCAATGGATCGGAATTTCAAACAATTTTGAATCTTCTTTTATGTTTGACGCCCTCTCAATGGGAGTGGCCTTTGAAGCTGATGTGATTCACGCAAAAGACTCTTCTATTCCTCGCTCAATGACTGCCAATTTAACTGTTCCCGCTTTTGGTCGAGAACTCCAACTCATTGAAGTAGAAGTGAGACAAAGAGGTTTCGAAGAAGTGATTAAACAGAAAATGAGACATTTGAAGAACAAATCGGGACAATCATTGGTTAAACAAATGATTTCTGAAGCCATGGATATAATCTCTTCAGCCGAACAATGGTCTTCTTCTTCTTCTTCTACTTTTATGCAGATTAATGTGAAAATTGACGGAAAGACTGTTTTATTATTAGATTCTTCTGATGTTAACAATGATTACAAAGATTTATGGAATAGATTAAGAAATAGATTACAACAAAGAGTTGAGATAAACAGAGCGTTCGCTTTTCAACCAATTAATACAAGAATACAATTACCGTCTTCTTCTGGTCTTCCAATTGTTGTCCGCGTAAATGCAACTTTTGTATCAACTCTTAAGGCTTCAGTTAAAGCCAGTGATTGGTCGAGAGATTCAAATTCAAAAATAATCGATACATTAATTGAGCCCTCATTTGGTCTTCAAATTGAAAGTGGAATTGAATTCTCAGCAAAAGGACAGAAAAAATCTGTAGAAGTCGTCAATCGATTGACTTCTTCTCCCGTTTGGGACTCAAAGACTGAAATACGTGAGAATAGAATCGCAAACGTGAAGATTAATTTACCGAAAGATCGCCAGAGTTTGATCCGAGCCGAAAGTCAAGTCTATGAAAGAGACGCTTCTGGAGTTCGAAGACCTGTTCGTTCCAATAGATCTTACAATAAGAAGTGGTGCACTCAGACAGCGAAGAAAGCTTTAGGTTTGTGTCTTTGAAATTGTCTTTTACTTTGTTTAACTCTTTGTTTATCAGGTCTTCAGATGTGCGCTGAGATGACATCACAACCAATGGCTTATGAGGTGACGATTGAAAAGAGCGACCGATCGATGAAATCGTTTGACTTTTCTGTTGAAAGTCCACAAAAAGACTCTTCAGATGTGAAGAACTATAGAATTGCTTTCAATACTCCAAACAGTGAAACCGATAGACATTTGTCGGCAGAAATTCAAATCCAAACTCCGAGTTCTGGCCGTCAATCGGCTAAAGTAGAAGTAAGAAGTCCTTGGGTTCGATACTCAGTAGAGGCCGGAGTTCGTAATGAAGACAAAGAACAGTCGATTCAATTGGATGTTCAAAGAGACGGAAGAAAAGCCTTTTCATTGGACGTCGGTTTAGAGTCTCAACAAAGAGGACAAAAGAGAGAATATAGACCTCGAGTTAGAATACAAATGAGTCCCGAATCAGAAGTTATTCAAATGCAAGGATCAGTTAGTGTTAGTAAAGGAAGAAAAAATCAATTGCAGATCCAATTGGAGGGAAATCAGAAACAATTCCTCAAAGGATCGTTCGTTAGAGAAGGTATTCATTAATTGTTTTTATTGTTTTTGTTTTAATTAATTGTTTTTTAGGCGAAAGAAAATCTTCTGATATAAGAGTTTCTTCTGATTTATCGGCAAATTTCCCGAATCTTGAGATGAGAGTCACAGCTGTGGCCGAGAAGAGTGTAAAACACGCGGAAACAGATTTAAGTGTTGAATATCGTTGGCGTAAACAAAGAAAAGAGTCGTTAAAAGTGTCGGCAAAAGTACAGAATTTAACTCAAAGTCAACTGAAGAAAGTGTCAGCTTTTGGTGAATTAACTTCAACTCAATTCCCAAAAATGAATTTCCATTTGGCGTATAATCTATTGTCAAAACCAAAACAACAGTTAGAAAATGAATTAACCGTTGCGTGGACTCAACAACTCAACTCTAAGATCCATATCCTTCACGTGACTAAATTATCTGAAGAATCAGCCAATCATAAGAAGTTAGAGAACAATTTGAATATTGAAGTCACGCCTCTGAATATTAATTATGAGTTGAGAGCAAATGCAGAGATTGAAGAAAATCAAAATTCAAATTCTGGTCCAAAATATTTCGCAGAAATTGTAGGAAAAGATCGAAATAATGGAAGAAATAATGATTTAAAACTAAACTTTAATTATAAACATTTGAGTCAATCACCGCTTCATTTGACTCTTGACGCGAGCCTTAAGACTCAAAACAGAGATTATAGTTATAAAGATGAGTTAAGAGAAAGAGAACAAGGTCAATATCAAGGTCATTCATCTTTTCAATGGGAAAAGAATAGAAAAACAGAATTCGATTATAATTACAAAAGAAAATCAAGTCTTCATCACGAAATGGACGCAGAGATCAGAACCGCTGATAAACATGTGATAAAACATTCGGGAGTTCTAAAAATGTCACCAAAAGAGTTCCAATTGAAGAGTAAATTGAATGTAAATCAGAATCAAATCTATTCTTTGGATTCTCTTCTCTCAAGAGAACAGCCATCTCAAGTCGAGGCTCATGCTTATGGATATGCAGTTAAAGCCAGTGCTTCCAGTCATCAATTACCACAATTGGCGTCTCTTGAAGTTTGGACGCCTTCGACTTCCGGTTCCGGAAATTTTAATTCAAAAACAAATTTAGAATTTATTCCGAAGACAAGTCTCGCTCTTAAGTCAGACACAAAACGTAATAATAGACAAATGCTCGCAGTTGACGCCCACTTCTCAAGAACCGCCCCCTCTAGACTTGTGATCAATTCTCAGCCAATGGACGGTCGTTTTGATTGTGACCTCATTTCCGATCGGAAGTCAGGAGTTTTGGTATTAAAGAGTCCGACACAAGACTGGTCTCACGAGAGTTCTTTTGGTTCTAATTCTGGATTTGAATTGAAATCAAAAACTGTTTCAAAAGGAAAACCAATTATTTCTTTGGATTCAAATTGGAGTCAAAGAAATGGTGAAAACTCTTTCCTTAACTTTGAAGTTCCGCAACAAAAGAGTGCTTTCAATATGAATGTCCAATCAGGAGCTGTAAGAGGACTGAGGAACGGACAAATGGAACTTCAATTCAATGATTTAAAACATAAAACAAATTTTCAATTGAGTCCAAAGAATTGGAAAATTGAGTCCAAAACTGATAGAAATCGACGACAAATCCATTCTTTGGATTACTCTTTGAATAATGGAAAACATTCTTTGGATTCAGAGCTCTTCCAGGACTACAAGATCTCAGGAGAAGCTCAGCCATGGAGTGAAGAGCCTTATATTCATTTGAATGGACAGAAGAAGAGCTCACAGTTTGAGACAAACGCAAGAATTCAGAGAAAAGACAACAAAAGTAAGACTTTTTTCAAAACTTTTATTCAAAAGATTTTAATTG
>JAQIYB010000468.1:0-11451 GCA_034699325.1 Oribatida sp. Gr-Ori-00743 | reverse complement strand
GGGAGTCATTCAATTGATCGGAGGTTAGGATAACTATTATATGGCAAAAGTTATTATTACTTTATCTGAGATAACAGTTGAGTGCAACCGAACTGTTTGTTGTCCTCTTCTCTGCCTTTCCTCTGTATCTCCTCTTCAACAGAATCACAAACAAAACAGTCGTTTATTTAAAGCCAAACAAATACTAAATTCTCGTCTAATAACTCAGTTATCTCTTCAAAGCTATCATTAAGTTCTCAATTATCGCAATTAATAGTTATTTAATGAATTGCTAGAATAGTTTCCATTCGATTTTGAAGATCAAAATAAGGCTGAAATGTGAAACTAAAGTTGAAAATACTGAAAACATTTTGTATTGAATGCTCAAGGTTCTCTCCAATGTGATCAATAACCCATTGTTTGACATTTATTATGCAATGAATGCCTGTATTCGCTGATTATGTGAAGGCATTCAGAGTTACACAAAAACAAACAGAGTTTGCACTGAAAACTATTTATTCAGTGAAGCAGACAATCATAATATCCCATTCGATGTCATTCCTCAGAATAGGAAACATTTTTGTATCGGTCTCTGCGCCGACATTCTCGGTGTTGTTCACAATGCAAACAAAGCAATTCGAGCGTAAATCAAAGGCAACACTTGTTTTATACCAAATTATCTCAATTACAGATCGCTTTGAAATGTCAAAACAGTAAAGGCTTTCAACAAAAATTCCAAATATTTCTTTGAAATAAAAATTTAGAAAAACCTAAATATTATTCTTAAGAATGAATGAAAGTTTCTATAAATCATCGAATATAAGGAGCAGTGTTTCCAAACCCTTAAGTAAAGCACACAATAATCTGATGTCATTTTTCAATACTTGAGATTTGTGTTCAGAGTTTTGGGTTCAGAGTTTTTTTTGAAGATATTTGAAAAGCACTTCAAAGACTTTTGTAGAGCAAAACACAACCAAATGATAAATCCATGAAAAATAGGCTGACATTGGATCCGATTATCATATCATAAATATTAAACTTAATTCAACTAATGTTTAGGTCTTTCAGAAATTGGATATAAATCCCACAAAAAGTCGTTTCAAAGTTTCTTTTGATTGAATTTTATTAAATAAATATCGAATAAATTGACCAAAAAATAGAGAAATGAATTGAATTACATTTGACTTAAAATTGAAAAATAATAACTTTATAAGAGATTCGCTTACAAACAAAAAATGTTAAAATTGATTGGTTTTACATTTAATAGCTATACTAATGCTGTCGGGAGGAATATTATACCCGTACGGCTGGGCCAGCGCTGAAGTACGAGACGCCTGCGGTGGTCTGTCTGATGTCTATAAACTTGGTATTTAAGGCATTTATTGCATTCTTATCGTTACATTTGATTAATATTTCAAATCTGTCAAAATAATCGATTGTTTCAACCGATAGGCACATGTCAGTTGTCCTGGTCTTCCTATATGATGATCTCCGGAGTGGTTATGCTATTTATTTGTTTTCTTCTCTCATTCAAAGCCAGTAAAGTTAAACTTAGACCTTTCAGAGCATAAATCATCGTCACATCCATTCGTTTATTCAATAATTTATTGTAAAGTTTTTTTATTCTAAGTCTCTCTTCTTTTTTCAATACTCATTACAGAGAAAAATGATTTGTTTTTTATATATGAATTCAATATTTGTTAATAAAAAATAATTCTTTTGATTGATTGCATAGATTTTAATAATTATTAAATTTTGAAAATCGTTTCCTCTTTTCATTCGGTAAGTAATAAATTTTTAATTATCTTTGGAAATGAATCCAAATTCTTGTCTCTAATCCTCTATTTTCCCAAAGAATTAATTAAATTGATTTTTCGGAGAGTTTTTGATTGAACTGATGATAAGTTTTCTTCGTTTTTAGTGAAAATTTTATAATTTATTCGTTTCATAAACGCATTAATTTTCGCTAAAATTCTTGAGTTCTCTGAAGATATAAATTCTTGAAATGAGAGGAAAGAAAAAAATATTTAACAAATTATACGTTTGTTTCATAAAATTTTATGAGAAAACTGATCCGAAATAAACTTTTTTCCAAACGCACGAAGTGTTTGCTTTTAATATTATAATTATGAAAGGGATTACCTCTTAGTCTTCAATAAAGCTCAGCATAAAAGACTGATAAAAGACATTAATGTAGTTTTATTGCGATTCTTCACTCAACAAAAAAATAGTCGATAAGTAAAAAACATTTTGTGATTGAGTTCCCATTGAAACCATAAAAACAGATTAATCTTCGAATCAAATGTTATTAAATAACTTTATTTCTATGCAAACGATGTAATGATTATTAATTTTCATATAATTTCAATAATACTTTTCTTTTAAAAATGGGGAAATGATTGATAATTTCAATCCAAAATTACCCCATTATTTAGTATTCTTTTTATTTTCAATAATAAAAATAAATCATTTGTTCAGAGTTTGAGTGCAATGATTGATGACTACGGATATGGTTTGTTATGGTCTGTCAGTTATTTAACTTATAGTTTTGTCATAACAATCAACGAATTAAATGTTCAACGAATTAAAAACTCGTCCCTTTAATGGCATTTGATTTTGAAATAACCCTTTGATCTGACGATTGAATTAAAAGTCAATTAAAAGATAATATATTTTGAAATTAAAAGCAAAAGATTTCATTATTTTAGTTTAAAATTTAGTTAAATCATATTTATCTCAAATTTTAAATTTAATTTGCCTTGATAACACTTAAGTGCAGACAAATGTTGGATAAGGATAATTTAGTAAAACATGCTTGTCACAATATTTCCAGTTTAAGCCATATTTAGCCATACTTTAACCATACAAGATAAAATTACAGACTTCTCGTGTTTAATAAATTGAAACTTCCAAGTTGAAAGCCTCGGGTCAATTTCATTTTTTTTTGATAACTTCAACCGACTAAACATTAGTATTCCTTACAGTTCAGGTAACTCTTTGGTAAGGGCTCCTTCCCTAAGCCTTCCCTATGCCTTCACCACAATTATTCAATTGAAATAAAGAAAGGTTTGGGAGCAGAGGTATCGCTATCTGAGAGACATTTAATTCAGTGAACATATGATTACATTTCAATCTTTAAGTCTTGAAAACAAACTTTTTTTTGTAAATAAAGTCAATTAAAAACTGTTTAAAAAATGCAAACTTTGATGCAATCGATTCCTCGAACTCTAGTTTTTAACTCTTTTAATAAATTAAAATCAAAATCATTTAATAACCGAAATATCTTTGGTTTCAATCAATCAAAACAAACAAATATTTTGTGTGAAAACAATTATTTACCGAAACTTTTTGTTAAGAATTTTCTGTTTTTAATGATTTCAATATTTGGATCAAAACTTCTAATAAACAAATGTAAAGAAAATAAAGACATTTATCAAATGAAAGACCGTTTTTATGAATCCCTCAAAAATATTCAATTAATGCAATTGTGGTCTAAATTGGGATTAAGAAGAAGTCAATTGTTGTTTAAAAACGATGAAAACGTCATAAATGAAGACCAGAATCAGTTGTCGCCATACAAGAGATTCAATTTTATTGCAGACATTACAGAGAAAGTGTCGTCAGCTCTGGTCTTCATCGAAGTCAAGGGAAGGCATCCATTTTCCAATATGACTCTCTCTGTTTCCAACGGATCCGGTTTTGTGGTCGACTCTTGCGGTTTGATTCTAACCAATGCTCACGTCGTCGGAAACTCATCAGAAGTCGAAGTAAAACTATTTGACGGACGAATAGTGAGGGGACGGGTTGAATACGTCGACCATAGAATCGATTTGGCGACCGTTCGAATCGATGTGAAGGAAAAGTTACCTTTCATTAAATTAGGTGACTCTCAAAAGACAAGAACCGGTGAATGGGTTATAGCTTTGGGAAGTCCTTTATCTTTGAGTAATACCATAACCGTTGGAATTATCAGTTCTGTGAACCGCAAGAGTCGAGAATTAGGAATAAATGAGAATGAAATCGATTACATCCAAACCGATGCCATCATAAATATCGGCAATTCTGGCGGTCCGTTAGTAAATTTGGACGGAGAGGCTATTGGTATCAATTCAATGAAAGTAACGGCCGGCATATCCTTTGCCATTCCCAGCAATTATGCTAAAGGTTTGTCTAAAAGCAAAAGTAAAGACAGGTTTTTAACCAATGATTTGTTTTCTCAATTCTAAAGAATTTCTCCAAAAAGCGAATCATTTTAAACAAAATAAAACTTCCGATAAATTAAAAGGAAAGCCATCGAAGAAGAATAGTTTTATTGGTATTTCAATGTTAACTCTGACCCCAGAAATCATACGACACATGAAAACCAGAGATCAAGATTTTCCTGATGTCGACAAAGGAGTATTTGTTTGGTCTGTAGTGATAGGCTCTCCCGCACACCTGTAAGTTACTCTATCCCTCAGTTATATATCGATTGATTGAATTGTTCTCAGAGAAGGCCTAAAACCGGGGGATATAATCACTAAAATTAATGGAAAAACTGCTCATTCGGCTAATGAAGTCTTTGAAGCCATGGAAGTGAACCACATTTTGACTCTGACTGTTAGACGGGAGGACAGTGAGGCTATTATGGGTTGGAAGAGAGCAAGGACAATTGTTAATGTAAACACAGTTTCGATTTATAGATCAATGAAAATGTGTTTATCTTATAGTAAACCGATTTCTAATTGGATTTAAAACAAAAATATATAAATTATTTATTAAATATATTAAATACAAAACAGATATAAAATTAATGAATAAAACATAAAAACTAATGAAAATGTGATTCTATTCGATGAAGAGTTGGTTGAAGTGAAATAAAGTGAAGTGAAGTCATCCAAAACCACTATTTTGTAGCCCATATTCTTATGAGTATAGCTCTGATAATAGACCAGATCGGGAACACTCGAGTTTGGTGTCCACTGTAAAATAGCTGCGTTTCCGTCTTCGCACGTGTAGTTCAGAGCAGATCTGTATTGGATGAAAGAGTGGTAGTTATCGGCTTTCCTTTTATCGAAATTGTCATAAGGAAGCCAAGAGCATAAACGGCCCGCAGAAGTGGGAGTGGCTCTGCCTTTGCGATCAAATTCAATGCCAGAGTAAATCTGATATTTCTTGCGCTCAGACTCTGTCTTTTCGACGAAACCTCCGTTCGGGTCATTAGTTATGTAAAGCGGGTGATAGAGGTGTGCGTTGTAGGGGTTATTCCCGCCTTCAACGCGAAAATTATATGTTCGGCCCCTCTTTACATAAAGTATTGGCGCCAATAACCCATTCATATACCATACTATTCCGGGTGAAGCAGTTCCAGTGGAGCTGTAGTATCCTTTAACCCCTCCCGCGTCGCCTATTCTGGCATAAAATGTAGTGATAGTTCTGTTGAGGAGTCTGAGGGGTCCCCAAGACTTCAATTTAGTTTCGGGCTCTTTAGGAGTTGAAAAATCAAAACAGTTTTTCTCTGATTTTCGGCCGAAATCTATAATTATGTCTCCTTTCGGGTAAATGTGATGAAAGTTTGGTTCGAAAGCGCTGTTCAATTTGCCGATCGCCCACACTATATAGGAGGGCTTCTTCTCAAAGACTTGGTCGCCCTCATCGCCTGACAAACAATTATCAATCATTTAATTATAAAGAAAACAATTTTGAGTATATATATACCCGTATTGATTAGATTTCTACGGAAAGTGATTTTTGTCAATGAGTCCACCCTTTCGAACAAATGGATCTGGTAATTGTCAACCCCTCCAACTTTGGTGTCCAAACAAACTCCTTTGTAGTTTCCAAATATGTTTGTGCACTAAAACAACACAATTAGGGAACAGATCTCTAATCAGTCAATATTTACGGGAAATTTTCCGGTAATGTTATAGTCCTGAGTGATCCCCGAGTGTTGCTTCAGATAAGAGACGGACACATCTGCGCCAATCATCTGAGACGAGTTCTTAGAACCACTCAAACCGAATGCAATATAATCATTGACATCGATTTGGGCGACCACTTCGAAAGTGATTTGAGGTCCGAATACTTCCCAATTGAGTTGAACTCTTTGATGCAATTGTTGGCAATTCGGTAAACGGGAAGAATGTTTCTGTTGAGTTAAATATTGATAAATATCAAAGAAGTGATGTTTTTAATCAAATGAGTGCTTACAATGAGTTGGCTCAGAGCCGGCGGAATATTGAGTTCGTCGGGAACTCTAACGAAACCAAAACTCTCTTTCGTGAAGTCATCCCAAACGGCCAGAAATTGAATGTCGAAAACAGTCAAATCTCCCGGAAGTTCCAAAACTATTGTTTCCTCTTTATATTCACCGATCGGTTCAATACTTAAACAAATAAAATATTTTAATTTTATAACAATTAGTGTTATATGAGTTGAGAGCACTTACTATCCCTTTTCATTGGGAATCTTTCTTCCGGCAGAGTTAGGCTGTGGACCCATTCCCACCCAAAAGTATGCATTTTGTGAGAGACCATCGAAGTTGAAGTCTGGTATTTTGATGGCTTTCGAGTCAATGATGACGACTGGACCCGACCTCACCTCATTTGAATCCCGCGAGAATTCAGAAATTTCTTGAGGGGCGGGCGGTTCGAAATCATCGGGAATATTAATATCGGCAAAGTTTCGATTATCTCTTATGTCCCAAACAGATAACCATTTTATTGATTTGATTTTCTTGTCGTCGGCTAATCTGATTCGGATGTCCTTCGAGTCATATCGTCTCAATTTATTAGTCTTTCCGTTTTCATCGGCAATTATAAATCCAACATTACTGGGTCTGACCGTAGCCCCCGCCCAGAAGTATGCATCTGAGCAAACGAGTAAATGACATGAGTTTATTTGACTATAGAATTAAGAATTATACAAACCCTGTCCGAGACCGTCATAATTGAAGCCTTTGATAAGAAAAGTGTGTTCATCGATGGCAAACACTTCACCCGCGGTCTGATGAGCATAAGTATTGAATGTCCCTAAAAGAGAGCCCTCGTAGTCCTTGCATTCGACAAACACTAAAGAAAATTAAAGAAAAGATTGGTTTCAATAATATTTTCCATTATTTGAACGAATATTTCAATGGAAAGTCATTTACCAGAATAGAGACAAATAGAGAATAATTGGAATCGAAATAACATATCAAATGTGAATAACTATCAATACTTTGATGACTAGAATGTCACCGATTTGTCATTTTTGCATAAAAGCAGTGATGTCTTCTAAAGGAGCACTCAATTTGTTTGCACCAAAAATAAGGCCAAAATATTGGGCAGAGATATGACTGCGATGTCTGCTATTAACTAAACTTCAAGAACTTTGAAGTAAAGCATTCATTAACTAAAGTCAATGCTATTCAGGGGCTAAGAACTGGTTTCAAGGGCTACTGACCTAGATTCAAAAACTTGATTTCAAATGATCAGAAAGAGAGGTCTCTAGTGTTCTAATAGTAGAGTTTCTCTTCAATGTTAACTAAAAATGTAACTAGAACAGTTGCTGGTCAATTTTTATAAATGACAAAGAAATGTCTTAGAAAAAGGTTCCATCTTTATAGTGGGCGTTGACCTAGTCTCATTTTAACCATTAAACAATATAAGTCTAAGAACTGCTCTAAAAACAAATCGATTAATTAAAACAAAAGTGATTCTAAAAACAATTGTATTTTAGTTTATTATCTATTATTGGCTTAAATTAAATAATATTACAAAACATTGCTTTTTATACATATTTTTCCTAATATTATGTTTCTTCTCATTTAATATGAATTTCTTGGTTTACAATCGTTTTCTAAATTAATGTAAACTCTTATCAGAATTCAGATAACAATTATAATAAGAGACAAACTATTGGCTAATAAACTAAACTTCACATAACATTTAATTGAATCTGTATTCTGTGCTCTTCTAATAAAATATTGCTTCAAATAGTCTTCAAATTGAGAACTAATTTATTATAACATTTGTGTTGACTTTAATAAAATGTTTTGATGTCTTAAGTGATGGCTTTACGTAAATTTGGATACCATTAGAGTGTGAGTCGAGAGAAGGCACACAGAAACACATTATATTACGCTCACAATAGAAAAGTCGGGGAAGGCTTAACATTGATAGGAAAGGCTAAAAAATATGTCTTCCGAACAGTACATCTGATGTCTTAGTGTTTGAGCAAAAAATATATTCAATATTTAGCATCGATTTAACCGAACAGTACTTTCTGTCAGTAGTTTTAGTCTTCACATAAAATGCGACACAAATTCAATAAATAATAAGAAAAATGGTTTGGATTTTAAATAATATGATTCACAGAAAAATATAATCCATTTCTAAAAATTATTTACGAAATGATATAATTATTTCTCTCTTTTGATGATAAATGATATAATTAGCAGCACTTCAATCAAATGCTGGTTCGCGTCAACCGTTGCCTCAATCAATGCAAATGAGCCTAAAATACAAGAATTTGGGCAATCAGTGGTCAATCGATAGATAACTTAAACATTAAACTAATTTAAATAAAACGATAACTTGTTTTCGGAAATAAAAATAAAAGAAAAAAATAATTTCAAACTTTATTCGAAAAACTTTTCAATTAATTTAAATATAATTATTAACGAAATTTAATGTTTACCTCAAATTATCAGAGATTTGAACACATTATGAAAAAGTGATGAAATGTTTGGTTCGTTAGTTTAAAAACGATTTGATTACTAAATAATTCTATGCTATAGTTTGTCTTGAAAGAGGAATAGGTTATTAGTGGCGGCCACGGCTATAATGTTCTCATTTGGGTGCCATGCAGTGTGAAGTATCTTCCGATTGAAGTCAAGACTATCGACACTGATTTCGTCCTTTTTCTTCTTTCCGGTGGTGAAAACCTAACCATTTATTCAAAATTCAAATCAAATCATTTAAATGTGTTTACGACTCACTCTTCTCGGCTTTAAAATGGTTTTTGGTTTAGCGATGTCTTTGGAAGCCTCGAGCATTACATCGCGTTTGGTCTGGCGGTCAAATATCTTGAAGAAGTTATTATAAGAACCGGTCATTATATAGCTGTAAAATAAAAGGATCAAAACCTTGAATTAATAGATGGCTTAAGGCTTACGAATCGGTTCCGTTGAAACAACACTCAAATTTGTCGAAAATATAGTCGTTTTCGTATAAACTGCACAGTTTTGAGCGCAAGTATTCGTGCACTAAATATGACTCAATGGGTCGCGAATCCATATTGAGATCCCAAACCTTAACGGATAAGTAGTCGCGAGATATCATATATCGGCCGTTATTACTAAACTTTATGCCGGAAATACTGGATATTATTTCGGAGAAAAAACTTCTATTTGTCGGGTCTTCGGGTTCTTCGAAGACTATAACAAACGGAGAAAAGACATTATATGTCAATCGTTAAACTGATGGACAAATGAGACGCACTTTTTGCGTGTTGGTCGCAAAGAGCTGCTGCCCTCATATCGCATAGCCTTATAATCCCTTTACTGCTGCTGTAGACAAAGAGGTTGCACTGCGACGGATGGAATTCAGCCGCAGTTATCACTTCTGTCAACTCTTCCATATTTACGGGCTTAATGTCGACGATATCTGAAGATATAATCAAACAATTAATTGGTTTCGGAGGCAAACAATTGTCTAAAACTGACTAAAGCTCTCGTCTGTGATTTCGAGATTCCAGAGATTAATCCGGAGGTCATCAGCGGATAAGTACGTCTCCTGATCGCTGTTCACAGATATTGAGTTAATATGATAGGTGTGTGCGTTTGCAAATATTCTTCTTGGACTAGCTTCCACCATTAGATCCATTGGCCTCAGGATCGGCACTCTTAGTGAAGTCACAGAATTGGGGTCTTTAAGCATTTGTCCGCTATCGTCCTTAAGGTTATATCCGTCGATACGTCGGTCCCTTTCGGCCACTTTCCACAGTTTAATAGTCTTATCATTAGTGGACAGAAGAAAATTTGATGCATTTTTTCGCCTGAGCCAACGAATCTTGTTAATTTTCTCTTCAATTTCTAAACTTTTTAAGTAATCAAACTCTGGTTCGTGACTCTGGAAAGTACTGTAAACATTGTATTCACTTCTTCGCGGCACTGACTGCAAAGTAAACAAAGAAAAGGCAATGGATTAATGTCACTAAAAATAGACAATTAATCGGATTTGAAAATAGCTCACCGATTGATCCCTTTGGAATATGACAACCCGACCGCCTTTGTCGCCGGTGGCCAACAGCTCGCCGTCGCTATTGAACTCAACGCATGATATTATGTCGGCTTTAAATAAGTAAACAAATCAATAAATGGCTAACATTTCAATTAATATAAGGCATACCATCAGTGACCTCGTCGTCGAGGGTTCCTTTGACCTGTGAAAAACACCACTGGATTTCGCCGTTTCCTAAATAAAGGCAAAGAGACAAACATTAGAACCGATTATCAATTAAACAAACAAATGGTTTGAAAGCAAAGGAACGGCGGATTGAAAACTGAAACTTAACTATTCGTGTTTCTGATCATTATTTTGATATAAATATTTATTTCAAATTAATTTCAAACATTATTATCGTTATTATTATTAATTCAATTATTAGTCAATCAAATCGAGAATATTATGACTTTGAGAGAGAAAATGACAAAACAAATGATTATTAAATAATTTTTGCGACGATTTGTAAAACGAGTGAATGATTTACATGAAAACAATGAAAACAAACACTAATATTAAAAATCGATAATTTATTAAACATATAAATAAATGTTTTATTAGATTAAAAGCATTTGTGTCTGAGATTAACGCAAATCAATAACTGGTTATTAAAAGTCAAATAAAGTGTGAGTTATTAGAAGCGATAAAGTCTTAGACAATTAGACAATTGAGTAATTAATTCAGTATTTATTGAATTTGAAATTCAGAGCAAAACAAACGAAAGAGTGGTTTGTGTTGAGTGGAGTGAAGGTAATGAGTCCAACACAGAGTGGTTTCAATTAGAAAAGAGTAAGAGAAGAGTGGTTTGAGTTGGCTCTCAAAGCCAGAGCCCAACGGATAGGAACGGCAGACAAACTCTACAGCACTGAGTAAAGCGAGTCAAACGAAAGGAGCGACGGATCACACGTTTGTTTACGAGAGTCGACCGAAAGCATCACTGAATCGCTCTCTCACTCACGCATTCACACCATTACAGCAATGCATTACTTTATTGCAATTTATAGCAACGGATAGCATACCTGCCATTTGAAACACCACTCAATTATCCCAACAAATGTATTAACACTTTGATTACAATCAAACACTTCTTTTAGTTAACACTTTATTCAACAAAAGACTAATTGTTAACAATTTGGCGCCAATTCATCACTTATTCAATTCACTCATTTCTTTCAATTAAATTAATTATCAGTTTTTTTGGGCACAAAATAATGGTTTGTTTATGAGT
>JAQIYB010000467.1:0-11460 GCA_034699325.1 Oribatida sp. Gr-Ori-00743 | reverse complement strand
TTCGGCGAGATGAGATTCGTCGAAAAGAAGCTGGATCAGTTTCATTGGTGATAAAAAATGAAATTAAAGAGATACAAGCAAAATGTTTTGGAGATTAGTTATCTAAGCCTATAAGAGTTTATTTGGATGGGTTTGGCATTACTTACAAATTAATTCTGAAATCATTTGTAATACTCGCGATTGAAATTCAATAGAAACTCTCAAAACCATGAATAGGCGAAATGGTATAGACTTTGTTTTTTGAAAGTTAATTGGAAGGAACGGATAAATTTCTATTTGAAAAATGTTGAAAAATCTCGTTTTTTATATATTTATTGTTTTGTTTAATTTAATAACATTTTAAAATTAAAATCTTCATTTAGATCAGCCCAGAATTAGGCTTCCCTTTACATAGTTGACTGGACAGGAAAGTTAGGTTAGGCGTCAACCCCATTCTGGGGTTTCAAGAGTTTTCTATTTCAGGGAGGTTTTTATTTAACCTTGGGCTAACTTTTGTCACAATTTAATATTTTCTATTTCTAGATATTAGAAAAATTCATTGTAGAAAAAACTACTATGGGTTTATGTCTATTCAATGGTAATCCATATTTTTTATACACTCCTCTAAACTCCAAACAATTAGTGTTTTTAGATCTAAAGCGCAAATTCATTGTTTTTGTGTAACAATTGATCGTTGATTTTGAATGAAATGAGAGCTTATTTAGGATTGGATTTCAATCAATGGTTGAAAAAGAGTTTCGTCGATAATTATTGTAATTCATATTCACATTTATATTCAAGACATAAATGAAATCAATTCAATAATTTTGACGTGAATTCAAATGCAGGCGTAGGCGAGAGATGTGTTTAATAACTTCATTAGTGGTTCACAACACAAACTAATTTTGTTCCGATTCTCGCAAACATTTTTCTTTTTGCCAGAAAATTGAATAAATTGTTTTTAGAGGAACTCATGTGAATTCATTAGAAAGTTATCAGGGTTACACACACATTTTGTCCTCTCAATGAAAGCTATATTTGAATTTGAACTAGCGCAATCAGGTTGTAATAGTTAATGAATTTAAAATTGTAACTCACAAAGTATAGGAGGATAATGGTTATATTATTGCTCGTTTAGATGTGCGCCCCTTTGGATATCATTGAATGATTCCTATCACGTATTGAGTTAATTGATGCAAATATTATTTCACTTATGACTTAACACTATATACGTATAAATGAGTAAAATATATTAAAAAAGAGTGAAAATATCGCTCGAATTTGATTATATTTCAGATAAGTTTTCTTCTAATTATAGATAAGTGAAGTGATTAACCGATTTTAATAACTTTATTAAACATAACATTTAGAGACTTAGTTTTGGTCACAATTTCATTACAATATTTATAGAGTTTTCTCATTAAATTCATTAAATAATTATAGACATGTAATATGGATCAGACGTATATATCCATTTAATGTTACTAGCTCAGAGATTGAATCATAATTAAAGCAATACTTACTGTATTTGTTAAGGTTTAGGAGAGGTTGAGAAGGAAACCATACTTTTGATCATACCTTTGATTAACAATTCTATATGATATCAACAAAATGAACTGGCTCTATTAGTTTTCCTATATTTATTATATCATTTTCTTAATAATTGAATATTTATATGTGGATTATCACCAAAATCAATGGTCAAATTTGACTAGTTCACTTATGCCAAATAATCAAGTCATCTGTTTTAATCAGTCATAAGCAAGGTCCACAAAATCAGGGAGGGAGGGGTTCTTAGATTTTAAAAATCTACAGTGTAGATGAAATGGACATAGCTGAAATAATAGTTTGATAAAATGATAGGTTGAAGACCTTGCTTATATTTGACTCGAATGTAATGCAATTGTGGGCGGAATCTCTCATTTAGTTATTGGTAAAATGAAATTTATAACTTATAAGGTTTAAATTGAATAGTGAAGGAATATTCTGTTTGAAGTCAATTCCATTTGAGAGATGTTTTTCGAATATATAAAAAGCCCACTATTCCTCCCACCACTCCGAGGTTAATTTACATAATAACAGAATGAATTTAATGGATACTTGTGATAAGACAATTGATGTATAAATACTAAAATATTAGTCCACACCGAAAGTCGATGCCTTTAAATGTAAATTACCTTTAATTGGTTTCAATTGAAATGTCGTTAATATAATAAACTCATATATAAACTCAATTAATATTATTTTTTGACCAAAATTCTGAGTGAAAGCAATGTTTGGCGAAATATAAAAGAAGACAATAAACAATCTCTTTATTAGATTTTGAAAACGCGATCTTTAGATTCATTTTAATATTTGATGAATACTTTAATAACAAATAAGAGTAAGAATCAAATTATTCAATAAATGAAATGATTTATTAGTTTATGGAATCCATTGAAGTCTGGAAATAATCATAAAATGCAATCTTTTTATACAATATATTTATAAAGAGCCCCACATTTGGACCAATATAACGGTAAAAGTGCTCAGACATAAAGTGAAGTCCAGTTTATAATAGATGCTATTTTCCAATTGTTATCCACCGATGGCTATACAAACATGTGTTATAGGACTGCCCTTCTTATAGTTAAACTCTTTGAAAAACATAACTTAAGATAAGATTGAAGTGTTGTCCAAAATTGTGACCCAATTATCAGTTCTTCATATAAATAATTATTAAACTTTGGAATAACACAAACACAGAATAACCGCTAAAATCTGTTGGTCTTCACATCAATAAAATATTTGTCGAACTTTGAGAACAAATGACATTAAACGATGAAATGAGAAACCATTTGAGTCGATGTCAAGCGTTGTGTTTATAGACAGCAATAATAAAGAGGGAAACAAAACGAGAGTCTCCTTAAAAATGTCAAATTTATGTTCTGATGACGTGATTCAGATGTTATGATCAGAATAACTATTTAACTAAAGACTAAAAGCATTGAATAAAATGGCTCCGATATTATGGCGCACGAGTTCCAATAGAGGGGACACCTTCACAACTGGCCATAGATGTTTGGCATAACTTACAAACACAAGTTAACGCATCCACCAAATCATAATTTCTGAGTTCATTGTGAGTCCCGGCGTCGCAATATCTAAGCCGTATCCGTCGCGTCCGAATTCTGTCCTGAGTGCACACCGGATGAAACGAACGCTTATAGGGAAACCTCCAGTCGGCGATCTGACAATTCAATCATTTAATTAGTTGTATCATGCAACCTTTCCTTTCTCTCTCGTTAAATTAATAATTTGATTGGTAATGACCAAGAATCAATCGATAGGCGCAAAGTTATCAATTGAAGTGTATTTCAAAGTTAATATAGAAAATTGGAAAAATAGTTAAAAGGTTTCGACAATTCTTTTAAACTTTTCATTCAATTATTATTTGAGTAAAAGTAAAGAATTGGTTAGAATTGAAGTCATAAATAAAAAATGAAACAACAATTCACTTATTCTTACAAATTCAATCTTTTTTGATCTAAGACTCGCGCATAGGGACCTAGCACCATCATGAGGCTTAAAGAGCGCGAGAAAAATAGCCTATGCTAGGTGAAATTGGCAATTCTTTATTTCAAAAACAAGAATCCCTAAAGAAAATAATTGAATGATTGATAGTAAGTATAGTATTCATGAGTTGATAAGTGTGTAGTACTGTCATCAACTAAAAGAAGGTAGTTAATCTTAACTCACAATTTATTATCGGGATCTACATCAGGGATGGGCATCAGAGGGACTTTCCGATTTGGCGAAAACCTTTCAATTTCGGAGATTTGCGGCAAATTCAGGATTTTTTGGTCTTTTGCAGGAGTTTTGCGCCTTTTTAGGAGATTTAAAATTGGTGGGGGCCCTGTATTTACGGATATTATCTGCTGTCTTCTCAAATGAGTGACATTGTTCGTGTAAATTAGAGTCAATAAAACTAAAGATAGGTTGGACAGGTCCAAGCAAGATTTTTACAGTAAGTTAATATTTGGTCCATACCTCTCCTGAATCACAGCGACCCCAACAGGACATTGCAGTGATATATTCCCAACATTGTCGTCCACTTGAGTCGGTTCGGGTCGCTTTAAATGTATATTCTCTTCGATGGCATTCAAGTGTTTGTCGGGAATTAATTGAAGGTTTTGGTCTATTTCTGTCTATTGTCGATAATTCTTGTGAATAATAACAGCAAAGAATAATCCATAGAAATGTTAAAATCTGTTTTAGTCTTAAAAGCATTCTGTCGGTCGATATCGCGATGTTTCCAAACAAGTCATCCAGTTTTCAGAACCAACACTATTCACTCAAATGTAACCATTTGTATAAAATTCGCCCAAACCTGCAATCAATTGGATTTGTTAATTGGATTGTTAATTGCAACCATCCAGGGCAATCTTAAAGAAACCAACAAAATCTTAAATTATTTATTTGATTCTTCATTCACTATAAGTGGACAAAACACGGCAAACAATCCTGAGTCATAATCATGTGAATAATCTTACTATAAAGAAGTATCATGATACTGCCATGCCAGTGATGCCCAAGGGGGTATAGCCTAAATACCGCCCTAGTTTTTTGGTCGAGAGGACTCCCCCTAAAATACTTGTGTTCTAAACTTTTTGGGCGCCTCTAATAAGAGTTGTCTACTCTCTCATCGCAAACGAGTCGTTAAAAAAAGTTTATTTTATGGCAAAACTGCTTAAGTTATCGGTTATTGTGTTTTGTCGATCATATTCTGAATGAATGATTAAAATAAATAATTAAATTTTGCCGAACATAAGTAATATTTTCGGAAATATTCTTGCTTGTTCCTTTAAGAATACACTTCAAGAATATTTGGGTCACAATGGTTAAGATATCACTTGTGACCGTCTATAGTGAGTGTGTTATAACAATGATTACAATCATTAATTGAAAGTTAATGTGAGTAACAACTTATTGTCAAATTCCGGTCGCATTCAAAATCACGAAAATCAAAATCACGAAATTATTTGACCGAAAATTTTAGACCAAAATTTAGCCAAGCTTATTTGAATAGTTTTGAATAAGATTTCAGTTTGATTTTGGAGTTTATTATTAATTCCTATCTATTTTCTTGAAGAAAAGTGATTTTTAAGGTATAAACAAGCTAGAAATGGCACCCCCACCCCCCAGTGCCCTTACGATAGCAATTCCAATTTTTAGAATATAAGAATATTTTAAAAATTTGTCCAGGACCTTAGTTTTGACATTAGTTCCTAACAATGTATTTTTGCAAAAATTTGAAAATTTTCCCAACAATGGTCAGAGATCACCGATTTACCGATAATCTTGCATTTTCACAAAATTTTGAAAATTTTGGTCTTCGCAACAATGGGGGGGGGGGGGTCCAAAACGATGCACTATATATTCAAAATTGGAATTAAAAATAGGCTGGGTTGAATTTTTGTCTAAAATTTTCGGTGAAATAATTTCGTGATTTTGATTTTTGTGATTTTAATTTTCGTGATTATGATTTTCGTGCAAATGATTTCGTGATTATGATTTTCGTGATTTTGATAGTAACCCGTCAAATTCTGTAATGCAAAATAAATGATCTTGGATATTTTGATTCACAATTTTTATGCCTTACAAATAATTTTTAGCTTTTATTTTGTTTGAAGTTTGTCTTACTTTAAACCATTTCTCTTTTTATTTGTATCTTGGTATATTTGGTAATTTTCAAGCAAACTATGCTTTGAGTAAAGTTGCTCTTGGACAATCTTGTTATATTTTGCTATAATTTGGCGATTTCTGAGCATTTACAGTGAATTTCATCGTAAAGCGCGGTGAGTTGTGATTATTGAAGTGTTATTTCAACGCTTGTCGCGACGCGATGTAAATCTAATGTAAACTCTATACGTTTTCAAACGCTTTTGATTCGACGAATTGAAAGCGTTGAGTCAATGCATGAGATTTACATCGCGTCGCGACAAGCGTTGAAATAACGGGACAGAACGTTGAAAAAACACTTCAATAATCACAACTCACCGCGCTTTACGATGAAATTCACTGTATCTAGGTTACAATAATATTAAATGTGCCTGTTAAACATGCCAGTGTACGATCTCACCAGAAACGTTTTAGATAGAACCTGATGCTAAAGATTATCATGATACTCTACAAAGGGATACTATATTTACTATCAATCATTTAATTATTTTGTTTAGAGACTCTTTTTATTCAAACAATTTAATTTCACCTAGCATAGGCCATTTTTAACGAAAAATATTTGTGCATGGCACATTAAGCTTCCATTTATAACTATCAAGGTAATATAAATTGAAAGAATTACCATTTGATTACAACTTTGAAGGAGAGTTCAATGGAGAACTTTAAGCTGTCATTCACTTAAATACCCTGGTGAATTTATATTAAGACAGTAACAAGTTGTATAATTTAATGTCACCAATGTCATTTAATATTTCTTTTCAACTGTTTATAGTTTAATTTGGAGAAAGAGAAATCAATTTATTCTAATCACAAAAAAGGTTAAGTCTTGTGTTTCATCTAGTAACATTTTGTTGCAATCCTATATATGTATGTGTTCGGGTAATTCAAATAAAAAAGTTAACTAAAGAATGATTCATAATACCAGGGTCAAAATACCAATTTTATGGGAGGTCTCTCTCTCTCTCTCTCTCTCTCTCTCTCTCTCTCTCTCTCTCTCTCTCTACGCACTCAATTGTATAAATAAAAGACATAATTTCAATAACATTAATCTGAATAAAATGAAGAAGGTAATTTTTGATTTATGTGTGGGCTCACTGTTAATAGACCAAAAAGACCCTGTAGCTTTAGAGTCTTTCAAGTTTTAAATTTGGACGAAAACAAAAGTCTATGAATAACTTGATTTATGTTTAATATAATTATTTGGATTGAAATTCTGTGGACGTCTTTCAGTTCTATTTTTGAACAGTTTATTCAAAAATCAATTCAAACGTAAAATTCTTTGAAATACTTTGAATAAAAAATGAGAAAAAGTCAAACATTGATTTCACCGTTCAATTGTTTTTGATAAGAGGTGCGCAAAATACGGGACCAAAGGGTCTCATTTTTCAGGGATTCAGTTGCAGATATACCGATATACCAATTGCGCGCCTCTGATATTTGTTATATAATTCAATAAATTTGAATGTTTTTGATTATAATCATTCATTTGTCTCGAATTCATTTAAATAAAAGGAAAAATCAAATGTTGTTTGTCTTAAAGTCTCTAAAATCAGAATTTTGCCGTCTTTTGGTCTGAGCCCTGGCCTACAGTAGAACTCAACTTTAAAACTCCAAATTTTAGACATAAAAACTTGTTTTGATTTAATTGTGTTTAAAATCATATTAATTGGAGCAAGAGTGTCGCACATCTATTAACTTCCCATTCTTTTGTATAGAGATTCTTGTTATTCAAATAAAGAATTTTAAATTTCACCTAGCACAGGCCATTTTTCAACAAAAAAATCCTTCTAGGTCTCTTTAAAGGCGATTATCATTCATTTTAGATCAAGAAATGTTATTCTTTTATTGATACTTCATTAAAACACCCTTGTAACTCTCACACAAAGCGGACGGACGTTTCTCTTTTATCTTAGAAGCTTAGAACAGGAATAAGCTTGGTAGAAGTATCAATGGAATTAAAATCTTTATCACTAAAAGAGTCTTGCTCAGTTACAAATGCCTAATCTTAACTAGGCAATTAGACACTCACTTATATTTAATTATAGGAAATATTTAAAGTATTGAATGAGCAAGATGATATAACTTACTTTTGTTTGAAAGTTGGTTTTTCGTCAAATGAAGTCCGAAATTATTTATTGTTTGAGATTTTAAATGATTTTGAAAACAACTAAAATATGAATTCAAAGATATATTCAAAGACTGAATCAACAAATATTTGCGGACAAATTTCGAGGCATTTATAAGTTGTCGTTCACACAAACTAACGATCTATAGTACACTGAATGCTAAAATATGCGATAACCTAACCTTTCATTGGCTTACCTGCACTCCCACACAATACAGACTAACGCAAAGTATAAGGCCTTTACCGAAACTAAGACTTCAGTTACTGTGAGGACTACTATCTGGTGATTAAATCGCTTACTCTCTGAAGAGAATAACGAATAAATCAATTCTTTAGTTTAATATCTTCACAATAGATACTTCACTCAACATCTATACATAACCTGGCTAACTTCTTAATAGATGCCGGATATGGAGCCACTGTTTTTGAAAAGTTAATTTAACGTTTTTGTGAGCCTCAAGTTATTTCGTAACCGAATAGTTATTAATATAACTTATAAATTGATAGAAAGTGATGTAATAATTGAGTAAAGATTTTCTCACTTTTATGTAGTGATGAAAATTTTGTGTTCACACAAAAAACTTCTTACAAACATATCTTTCATATATGACATTTCCTAAATTTGTCTTGCTAGATTGTGGGCAGAGTATGTGTGGGATCTTTAAATGTTTGATATTACAGTTTCTATTTTCAAAGCAAATTTGCCGTCAAAGAAGTCTGAGTTTTATCTGAGTATGGTCACTTTTAACAACAGAAATGTTCAAAAAATGCCAATGTTTTAGCGAGTTTCGAACATTTTTAGGGGTTTCGCCCAATTTTTCTTCAGAAATATTGTTTTCAAACCCATACCACTAGAATTTCGACCCAAAATCCGCGATTTATTCGCTAGACTTAAGTTGGTTGTGGACATCATCTCATAATTTAAACTTAAATATATGGGAAATTGTTTTAAATTATTGTGTTTCGCCTAAAAAACAAAGATTAAAACAAGATTATTCTTGTAAATTATTGTAAACACCATTAGTGACCTGTCACATGTAAACCCTTTTAGATACCCACAAAATACTCTTCAAAATGATACCAAACATTTAAGATTATGTCTTCCCTATTATAGTCCTTTAGAGTCATTTATCACTCATTTCTTAATAGAGTTTTATTAAAAGAATATCCAATTTATGCGTTAATACGATATCATTAGATATGATAATTAATTTTTCCCGTTTATTAATTATCTGAGAGAATTGGGTCCAAAATGTTGTGCTCTTTATTAGTAATAATTGAAAAGATATTCCACTAATTATTTGTAACATTTATTTATTCAATTAATCAATTCGTTCGTCAGATTTCCGTCATTCATACGAGTGATGCCCTTTAAATCCAAGAATATTTGCTCAGAATATATGCAGTTAAGGCTATATCCAGAGGGTTGCATGATTTCTCAGCTATTTCATTCAGTGCTGCGTTTAAATTGGACTCATTGATTGAAGTATAGAAAGCATTACAGATATAAATTTTGTTGAAATGTTCGGAATTCAATTGAAATAATTTAATTTTTGTCCTCACTTTATATTGTGTTAGACGTATCAAGGTAGTTTAAACCTATTTGTCCGCAAACATATTTAATATTAAAATGAATTTGACTCAACTAGGTAATAGATAAGTTTAATTTGATTAGTTTTTAACCTAATCTCAAATTAAATTAGTAGAAGTCATTACATTTAAGACTTGAATGAAGAAAAAAGCCAAAATCATCCTGCAACTAATTGGTATTTACAGACTTTGAATTTAATTTAATTTTTAGTAATGAAATTCAAAGCAAAACGGAATTAAAGAGACTTTAAATTAAGCAAATTTTTTCGACAATAAAAGAATCGCAGTTTTATTTGGCTTTTCCCGGATTTTGCTCTATATTTACGTTTTGTGTAATAATCCGTTGGGATATTGAGCTTAAGGAGAGTCTACTGTAACGGAGAAATCATTATTTTCTTTGTCTTATATTATTCTGAAGCGAATCACTATTTTTCCGAAGATTAAGTGTGTATTCAATGTTTGCCATCAATTTTTCATTTAATGTAAGGAAAAAGCTTTTGAATGTAAATGCGTTGAGAGTTGAGGGACACCTTAAAAATTATGTATGAGTTTGTCTTTTTGTTAAAGATATTCTGTTTGATTTGAGAGCCACCGATAATTTCAGCTATTCTATTGATTAGTCTTTTCTTTCATATGTGTCAGTGGATTGGTCACAGCATCATTAGCTAAAATGAGCAAGCAACCACATACCAAAACAAATTACTGTTCTTTCAGCAAAATCAAAATAGTAATCTAAATCTTATTTAAATATATAGTTATCGAGACTTCACCCGAATAACAATATTTTATGTTTTATAAAAAAGCAGAAATAATTGGAAATCTTATTCTAAAATTACTTAAAATAATCAATAAAATATTCTTGCAAACTTGTGTATCCATGAGATTATTTGTTAGTAATTGAAACATAATTTTTACAATTATTCTGAAAATATAAATATAAACAAATTGACCTTAAATGACCCAGTTTACAATTAAATGACTTCAATGATATGAAAAGTTAGAAAAATGTCATATAAAAGTTGATCGCATAATGATTCTAGTTAAGTTTGTACTCAATAAACACTGTGCCATAAACTCTCTCTCTCTCTCTCTCTCTCTCTCTCTCTCTCTCTCTCTCTCTCTCTCTCTCTCTCTCTCTCCCTATTGCCTAATCCTCCCTCTCTCTGATTATGGGTCGAGTGTTGATTGTTTGGGTTTATTTAATTAACTAACGAACCCATTGAACTGACAAACAGTAGAAGACGTGATTAAGTGGTAAAATCCGCCACAAAAACAGCCAACAAATGTGATGGACAATGAGTGTCTCGAAACGGTAGGCGTTAACCATAAAAGTAGATGAGATATACTCTACAATAGTACGAAGAAGTGAATTGTATGATAACATTGATAACATTTGCGTTCATTGTGTCAGCACATGAGCACAGACTGTTGCCTAACGTAGGAATAGCTGTTGCGGACAAATGTTTATTTTCAGTGCATTTGGAAAAACTTACCGCAGTTTGAAGTGAATATTCAGTCAGTCGTCTGAAAAGCAAATCTTAACTCAAAATTCATTTCTCAATAGTTTTGGACATAGAATTCAAAAACAATTATTTCTCTTATTTAAAAATTTGATTTTGAAAACTCTGAAAAGTGTGAAATCTTGAGGACTAAAACAAATTTCAATATTATTGTTAAGACATTAGTTAATTGTAAATTGAATCGGAATCTAGAGATGAAAATGTTGCTGCGGGCCTCACACGTCAATGTCATTGTATTTGTCCTCTTCGGCCTAACTCGAGGGGCTTACCTCATCGACTTTTCTCATGTTTTTCATCGAAATTTGGCAAATGTCAAAAGAGAGGGTAAGTCATGTAAGTCTCTCCACATTTCTTAATAGTTTATATAAATAAATAAATTTAAGACTAAAGACTTTTAATGACTTCCACTCAATATCTTCTTATCTGAAGTTTATTTAATTGTTTGAACTCAAATATATCTTCACTTAATTGGAAGACTTTTAATGAGTTAAAGTACTGATAGGATATACTTATAACTTTTGATTG
>JAQIYB010000466.1:0-11461 GCA_034699325.1 Oribatida sp. Gr-Ori-00743 | reverse complement strand
AATTCTGTTCTTTTTTTCATCAATTTTTCAATCGTTAAACTTTTGGAAATTGCTTTTCAAACGCGAAATACCAGACATTGAGTCAAGACTTGGTTTTGAAGAAATAAGTCTTCGACTGAGTTTGAGCTCACAATTGACGAAAGCAATGATTTCCGGAAAATAATTATCTGCAGAAATTGAGTCGACATAAGTCCTAAATCATGTCTACGAGTAATGGATCGCAAATACAATTGAATTTCCTTTAAAATTATTCTCTTTTAAATTCCCACAAAAATGAGTCACAGAAACAATGTATTCAAACAAACGATTATTTAATTAAAACTTTTAATTGTTTGTATTCATTGAGAGTCCACTCCATGATTGCTCTCAAAGGGTTTCTTCAATGTATTAATCTAGTAAAAGCAATTGACTCTAGCAGAATAAAACACACCTTTATTATTAAACAGTTTTTAATTCCTTTCAATGATTTTCTTTGAATAAATTTAAGACAAAATTCTAAGAAAATATTTATTGAAGTAATTGATTAAAAGTGAAGTCAAGAATAATTGTATGTAAACTTGGATTTAATGATTCTTTTTTATAGGAAGAGCTATAGGAAGAGCCAAATATTATTTCATAACAAAATCGAAAATCTTTTAATCCGATTACGAATAATCGCTTTCAGACATTATTCAAGAATTGTCTTTAATTTCGTCTTTTTTCAGTTAATCCTTGAAATTAATTAATTAGAAAATAAAAATATTTCTCACAATTAGACTTTAATAACGTTATTTGTAATTTGTTAGCCCTTCCCGTCTGTTCGGGGGAACATTTCACATGTTCTTCTGGTCGATGCATTTTGAAGACCTGGTTCTGTGACGGAGACAATGATTGTGGCGATAGTTCTGATGAAAACGATTGCATTTCAAGAGACTGTATTCCCGAAAAGGAGTTTAAGTGCTCTAATGGCAGATGTATTCACAATGAATGGCATTGCGATGGCGCCGATGACTGTGGCGATGGATCCGATGAAATATGTGTTGGCCGACCATGCGGGGCCTCTGAGTTTCGTTGTCACACCGGTGGGTGTGTTTCGATGTCATTCCATTGCGATGGAGAAACAGATTGTATGGACGGTTCCGATGAATTGGACTGTGAGCTCATTCCTTTAGACCACATCTCCTGTCCGTCCGGTCAGCATAGATGTCGTAACGGACGGTGTATTAGTGAAGCCTATCATTGCGACGGTGACAACGATTGTGGGGACTGGTCTGATGAGGCCAAGTGTGGTATGGCTTGACTTTCAATTGAGATAATCATATTTAATGATGAAATGAGACGTCCATTAGTCTTAAGTTTAGTTGAAACGTGATGTCTGTGCCCAATAGCCGTCCCTCCGATGGGACCGATATAAAACCCCTTTCTTAATCACTATTATTGCAATGATTCTCCAGAGGGAAGAGTTGAGTGTCGTTCCACTGAATACTTATGCAGTGATGGCCAATGCATTAATATCGACTGGAAGTGCGACGGAGACCCTGACTGTGAGGACAAGTCTGATGAACACAATTGTCGTAAGCAAACAGAGCTTTATATCGATTTTTGACAAATAATACCCAAAATTATCTGATAGTCTGAGTCCATAAAAAATGATTGTCCCTCTCTTTCAATACCATTCCTTTGTTATTAGAGTCCATATATTTTATATTTAAAGGCTTTTCGACAAAATTAAAGTTATTTTACTCAAAATATATTCGACAAAAATTTTTATTAATTTAAATCAGTTTTTATTTCAAATTAAATACAAAGAAATCAATTATTTTATGACTGAGAAGATTACGTCATAAAACTCAGAATTTGTTTTATTCTGAGCATAAAGTTTTATTATCTCTGCATTAAGAAAGTTACTTGTTCTTATTTTACACCATTCTCTAGACTCTAGGCTATTTTATTGAGTTAGCAATATTTGAATCTAGCACAAATATTAGCTCATCCATAATAAATATGTCCTCTTTTTGTACATTAAAATTATTTTTCCACGAATTGAATGATAAAAATATTGCGATAATAGCCTCGAAGTCGTGTACAGCAGAAGAGTTTCGGTGTCGAAGCGGGCGATGCGTTTCTTTGCGGTGGCGCTGCGATGGAGACATTGACTGCAGTGATAACTCAGACGAAGAGGGATGTGCTCTCAGGAAGGAATGTACCACAGGTAACTTCAAATGCAGTGACGGCACCTGCATCAATCAGAATAATGTATGCAACGGAGCGCCTAACTGTCCGGATGGCTCCGATGAAGATTTAAACGGTACCTGTGCTTCTGGAACTCCTTGCCGTGAAGATGGCTTTCCCTGCCAGCATTTATGCGTCGCCACATCCAATGGTCATCATTGCGCCTGCAAAGAGGGCTATCAAATGGGATACGACGGCCGTTCCTGTATGGACATCGATGAATGCTTTCAAACAGAGGTCATGTGTTCTCAAAGATGCGAGAATTCTGTGCCCGGATTTCAATGCTTTTGTGCCAAAGGCTATAGAATGAGAGCCGACAAAAGGCGGTGCAAAGCTCTCGGACCCGAACCCATCATTTTATTCGCCAATAGAATGGATATCAGAAAAGTATCGATCGATAGCTCGGAATATACTTCTCTTTTGGGAAATCTTCAGAACGCCATTGCGATTGACTATCACTACGATAAGAATTTTATATTTTGGTCGGACATAACGGCTGACGCCATATTCAGAGCCACACTCAATGGAACGGAGGCCCAGACTATTGTTAGCGCAGGTCTTGTAAGTCCGGGAGGAATAGCAGTGGATTGGATTAGCGACAGAATATTTTGGACAGATTCGGGAACTTCTCGAATAGAGTTCTCTAATTTAGACGGAACTTTGAGGAAAGTGCTGTTTTGGAAAGGCATCGAAAAGCCCAGAGCTATCGTCGCTAATCCGGAAGACTCGAGCATTTTCTGGACTGATTGGGGACAACAGCCTCGTATCGAAAGAGCATTTATGGACGGAACGGGTCGTATGATTGTTGTGGAGACGTCATTATTCTGGCCAAACGGTCTGACTATAGACCATCCGTCACACAAACTCTATTGGGTCGACGCTAAACATCACGTCATTGAATGCTCTAATTTGGACGGAACTGATAGAAGACATGTCATCGAAGGTAAGCAAAAGATTACTTTCGCTTCGATTGTTATGAATCGAACCTCAATTGCAGGAGAATTACCGCATCCGTTCGCCGTCTCAGTATTCGAGGACAGCCTGTATTGGACTGATTGGCAGGTCTGGCATTAAACTAACATTTCTTACAATCAATGAATGATTTGTTTTTTATAGCAATTAATTATAATTCGATTTATTAGACAAAAAGTATTCAAACGGCGTCTAAATTGAACGGAAAGAACGTGTCGTTAGTCCACAATAAACTCCATTTTCCGATGGATATCACAATTTTGCATCCCTTAAGACAACCGGATCTAATCAATAGATGTACAGCCCATCAGTGCAGTCATATATGTTTGCCAAACAACGTGACCTACCGGTGCTCGTGTCCGACCGGCTACAACCTGAATGCTGACGGCCAAAGTTGTCAGGAAAAACCGGACACTTTCCTATTGTTCACTCGTCGTAATGACATTCGTTGGCTTTGTATCGAATGTCCAGAAGAGGCCAATATTGATGTCGTCCTTCCTCTCAAAGATATCAATGGCGTCGTATCCATCGATTTCGATCCCGAGTCGTCCACAATATTCTGGTCAGATCTGACCAACAAAACTATAAATCGCGGCCATTGGAACGGTTTCAGTCAAAATGTAATAATTACTGAATCTTTGGAGTCGCCGTCGGGTCTTGCAGTGGATTGGGTGGCCAGGAATTTATACTGGGTCGATTCAGGACGCAATGTGATAGAAGTGTCCCGATTGGACGGCACTATGCGTTCCCTTTTAGTTTGGCAGTCATTAGATCAGCCCAGAGATATAGTTCTGGACCCGTCCAGTGCTCTCATGTTTTGGAGTCAATGGGATAAGTCTAACGCAAAGATAGAGAGGGCGGGAATGGATGGCTCTCAAAGAATAGTACTACACTCAACAAATGTGACGTACCCACACGGGTTGGCCATCGATTTCAATGAGAAAAAGCTCTATTGGAGTGACGCCGGAACCAAAAGAATCGAGTTTTCAGAATTCGGTCAGAATTTCTTCTTTTCCTTAAGATCCGAGTCTTGTCTTTAAAACGATTATCTCTTTCTTTAAAATCTGACTAAAATTTGAGTGAATTGTCTTTTTGTTTGACAGACGGCTCCAAACGTCAGGTTCTTATTTCAAGAAATATCAAACATCCGTACGGTTTAGTGATTTATGGGAATTACATCTATTGGGCGGACCTCGAACTCAAATGCATTCAAAGGGGACACAAAACAAATGGCGATCAGAGGAAAACACTGATCGCAGGATTGGATAACTTAATGGATATTCAAATTTTCAACAATCAATTGCTTCGAAAGAGTGAAATAAGGACTGAGTGTTCGACCGCCGACTGCAGTCATTTGTGCCTTTTATCGCCGTCCGCACCGGGATATCAATGTTCATGTCCTACAGGTGTTCGACTTGTCAGTGATGGCAAGACCTGTGCCTCAGATATGCAAAAGTATTTAGTGGTTGCGGTCAGGAACACCATTCGCCGAATTTCACTTGAAGTGCCATATTATGCAGAGGTTGCCGTTCCACTCAACAGACACCTCTCCAATGCAATCATAGTTGACATTCATATCGAGAATAACAGCGTTTATTGGAGTGACACCAAAGAAGACAAGATATACAGAGCAGATCTCAGCGATGGTAAAGTCGAAGAAGTCATAGGTGTCGGTCTGTATGACGTCAACGGACTGGCAGTCGATAACGTCGGCAAAAAGCTCTACTGGACTGACGCCGACAGAAAACGAATAGAAGTGTCCAATTTAGACGGCACACAGCGCCGGGTACTTATTTGGCATGAGTTGGATTCTCCCCGAGCCATAGCTGTCAACCATTTAACGGGTCATATGATTTGGGCAGATATGGGGACACAGGTTAGAATTGAGAGGGCAGACATGGATGGGGGCAGAAGAGCTGTTATTGTGAGCGAACGACTGGGTTGGCCCAATGGCATCACTATCACAAAGAAGGGTCAATTCGTTTGGGCCGACTCTCAAACCCATAGCATTGAAATCGCAGACATTAATGGAGTCAATAGAAGACAACTAATCAACGAACTGCCAGCGCCTTATGGGGTGGCTGTCATTGACGACTATGTCTATTGGACTGATTGGGAGACCCGAGCTATACACAGAATAAATATAGTGTCAAATGGAGCCAAACCTGAAATCATACTCAAAGGACTGAATAATTTAGTGGACTTACGAGCCGTCAATATATTAGCCAATGAGTCGCATATCATTCACAATATGTGCCAAATCAATAACGGAGGCTGTTCTCACCTTTGCCTTAGGAACAGCGGGAAAGGGTATTCATGTTTGTGTCCGACCGGAATGATTCTCTACAACGACGAGAAGACTTGTAATCCGAGTCAGTCCACAAAAAGTCCATTTTTGCTTCAAATGACTAATTTATTCACATTTCTGTCAAAGATCTGACCCGACAACTATTGGTTGCCACAAAAGACAGCATTAGAAGGATCTCATTGGACACGGATGACTTCAGTGACGTACACATACCTGTGCTCAATATACAAAACTCAGTGGCGATAGACTACGACTTCTCCAATCAAAAGATATATCACTCGGATCTCGCCTTAAAACAAATCCGTTCCTTCGATTTCAGCGGATCTAACGTTCAAATTGTGATTCAAAAGGACGTCTCAACGCCTACGGGACTGGCATTTGATTGGGTGGCAAAGAATCTATATTGGAGTGACTCCAGTCGTAATGTCATTGAAGTGTCGCGAAGTGATGGAACATATCGTAAAGTAATCATAGATCTAGACCTGGATGAGCCAAGAGCTTTAGCTGTCCTCCCAGCTCTAGGCTTCTTGTTTTGGGGCGATTCCGGTGCCGTCCCTAAAATAGAGAGAGGTTTACAATTCATGACTCATTTTGTTTAAGAAATAAATCTGATTTGACTTTCATTTGATTCAAAGCGTTTTTGGACGGAAGTAGTCGTCGGGTAATAATGGTCTCAGAACTGGGATTTCCTAATGGATTGACTATAGATATGGAGAGTCACCGCATATATTGGGTCGACTCGCAGTTGGATCGCATTGAAAGCGCAGATTTGGACGGAAAATATAGAAGTATTTTAATCAAAGATATCGCTCAGCCCTACGGCCTGACAATAATCGATCAGTACATCTATTGGTCGGACTCACAGACCAAAGCAGTGGAGAGGGCCAACAAAGTGACCGGTGCTGATCACGAAATCATTTGTGATAATATAGAAAATTTGACAGAAATTAAAGCCGTGGCTCATATGCGACAAACGGGAACCAACCCCTGCTCTATACACAACGGTGCCTGCAGTCATCTCTGTCTATTCAGACCACAAGGTATGTGCTTAACGTAACTCTTTTAAGTCAACTCTTGACGGTCTACTCTACTCAGGTTACATATGTGCCTGTCCTACTTATGGCGACTCCCGTCCCTGTTCTACGGTTCCGGGAGAAGTGGTTTCCGAACAAACGACTATCAGTTCAGATGATCTAAAGAAAGAAGAAACGGTTGAAAGCAATACAGACGTGATATTAGACATTCCCTCCAAACATAACTTGAGCTCAATTTGCAGACAACACACAAATCAATCCAATTGTGATATAAGTAAACACCCTTTCGATGGTATGTCCTTTTAATGACAGCTCCTCATATACACTGAATAATCAATAAATGACTGATTGACAGGTCATCTGATTCGCGCCGCATATATGGCAGCACTGATTGCACTCCTTTTAGTCATAATAATAATAATCATCGGAACAGTTATTTTCTGCAAAAAGTATGTCTTCACTTCACTACCCGTTCACTACATTATAGGGAATGCCATAAATTAAATAATTTGTCCAAATTTTCCAGAAAAGTGACGTCAGATCTGAGGACAGACAGAGAAAGACAAAACAGTCTCTACGACGACGAGACTTATGCGCCTAAAAAGTCACAAAACGATATGAATGAGATTAAGGCGTTCAGTGTTATGACTACCCAACCATCAGATGACCATAAAGATTATGACCAGTTCGACGGCAATTTACCTCCGCCACCTCCTCCTCCAGTGACGAGCTATCGGCCGCACAACGAAATGAGCCCAAAAGTGAACAGCTTTTCATATCAATCGCCAAAATGGAAGGGATATAACAAGAATCTAATGCCACCGAATCTGCCATTAAATCGAATCACTTCGAAGACTTCCGTTGAAACTGATATTTGATTTTTAATTGTTTTAGACTTTAATTATATTTAATAATAAGAGTTATAAACAGTTTATAAATATTTAATAAGAATTCAAATTTTTGCAAAAATATTGACTAAAAGTACTTAAAAAATAAATTCATACAAATATTTCAATCAAATGACTGACCGATGCGTAGAAATTCTTATAGATTTGACACTATTTTAGTCACGTCTTAGTCTTTTTGGATAACCTCTGCTCTAAACTCTCTGTAAAATCATTTTAATTAATCATTTGTTTAAAAAAAAGGCAAATTAAGACTCACCACAAAAGGGCCGTTCGAATAAATGTTTGTGGACTTTGTGTTTAGCGCCCATACATAAGGGCTCGATTTGGGAACAAATGTTCGACATTTCCTGATTTGGAACCACAAATGTCAGTTCATTTGTGAGATAAGTGACCATTGATTTTATTATTTCTGTTTTCACCACTTCTTTAGTCCACAAACACTGTAAATGTCTTATCAGTTGTTCCAACGCTTTCGAGTCGTAAATCCATTCATTAATATCAGACACACTATAAGTGCTGTCAAACAAAACTAAGGGAAAGTCGGCTGACATACAGTACTGGGGTTTATTTGGATGACTTTCGATGTCTAATAATTCAGTGATTATTTGTGGCTCTTCTTTGTTTTGACCGATGAGGAAGAGAAGAGCGACAATACATCGGATTTGATGCCACAAAAAAGCTGAACCCGTGATTGTCAGACAACACATCGAATAGCTTTCATTTAAACAATTGTCTGTCAAATCGTTTTGAGTCGAATATTGGATGAGATCTGCGGACAGAATATTCCTCTTATAGTTGACGACACCGTTATTTATATCCATTTTGCATAAGTTTCTGAAGTCGTGTTCACCCAAAAGATAATTACATCCGATTCTCATCCGTTCGATATCGAGGTCTGCTTTTGGAAACCAATATTTATAGGTTCGGGTCTTACAGTCAAATCGGGAGCTAAAAGTGGTCTCAACGGGTGTCCAACAAATTATGCGAATATTTTCGGGCAAAACATTATTCAAAATCAAAGTATAATTGATTTCTTGTTCATCCCTTGTCTTAGAATTATCTTCAATATAATCTTCGGGAGTAATGACCCCTTTTCCAGATTTAAGATTAGTTCTGACATCAATTGAAATAACCTGAGAGAAGGCCGACACTCCTTTATCGGTTCGGCCGCACCGGTGATAGTTAGATGTCTGTCGGCTCCGAATGAGTCGAGTTTTTGTTAGCGCATCAAAAAGAGCGGCTTCGATGGTCTGTTCAGTGTCTTCCTGTGCTGCGAAACCCCTATAATCCCATCCAAAGTAAAGCAGTTTTATTGCGATGTGTCGGGACTTGTATTTACTGAAATCGAAATCTCGACCGCTTTTCCCGTTCGGCTGATTATCGGGCGGACAGACATTCCTTTTGGTTATAATATTCTTCAATTGTTTTAGATGTAAATGCATTGAAAGCACTCTATCTATGAGTTCCTAAAAGAGAATGTTTTAATAGAAACTATCGATAAATGAATTTTTAGACCTCTTTTGAAAAGGATTTCAACTCTTCTCGAGTTATGTTTTCATCACTCGTTTCCATCGTTTTGTTTGTCTCAAAACCATTTAACAAAACATCGAAATCCCAATTATTTTATACCAAAATATTCCTGAATTTGCGCTCAAAATAATTTTAAATACAATTATTTACTAAATTATGAAAATTAAATGTAAATCCGATTTAAATGAGTATTTATTTTAATCACTTTAAATGTGTTACACATTTGACTGCTTTCGTATCAAAACATTATTCAAAAACAAAGTAAAAATAGAGAAACGATTCCCCAATCGCTTAGACTATTGTCAAACGCATTGGATTTACATTCAAATAATTTGATTTCAATTATACTTTCCTCTCATTAGATGTTAACGCCATTTATGAATAAAATAGCCATTGATTGACAATAGAGTTAACGTAATTTGTGATCAAACCATTCTTTACTTAAGAGATGGCGCTTTGGATAAGCTTTTGATTTATTATTATCTGAAACAACCGGTGAATCCATTAACTAATCATTTTTGTCATTAAATTGAAATTATTATATTTAGATAAACTTTTAAGCATGCTCATTTTATTATAAACATTTTAGTAGAAAAGTGTTAAATCTTTAATTTTAAACTATGAAAACTCAGGAAAGTTAGACATTGTTTATACGGAGAACAGATTTGAGACAAATGGTAGACCTATTGGATCGGAAGGCCATCTCTTGACAAATAGGTTTACTCTTCAGAAACTGTAATATCGATGGAATTGTTTACAAATTATGAGACAATGTTTGCGACAAACAATTTGTTGTTACGATTGGTTTGAGTCCGAAAAGAGTCAAACCTTTGGTTTAAATTCAATTATTTTATCGAAACATTGAATCCAAAGACTCAGAGATTCTGAGGAAAAGTTATATCTTTTTTTAGTTGAGTTAATTCAGGAAATGAATAGATTTTTCAATGAAGGGGTCAGTAATTCAGTGAGTCGTGTGAGTGGTCTTAGTGGTGGTGTCGGACAAAAGTGCCGACAGTCCTGTGATATCGCTAATAACGCGTCCCCTCCGGCCAACAGACGGCCAAACAACGAGACGCCCATTAAAATCAGTTTCAACGGAATTTTCGAATCAAATCCGAGATCTGAGGGTTCGGTGGCTTCTGACCGGTCAGACAGTCCGGTCGTGTCGCCAATGGTTGCCCTCAACCACAACCGACAGTCGCCGACACCTGTAGGCAACGACGGCCTCTTAGATAACCACCAAATGGATGATAATAGAGTCCACGCAAAAAGAGGTCGCAAAAGAAAAGTGAAAGAAGAGGTTTTGGATCCTCTCATCGAAAAACTAGAGGCCAGGAAACGGGTGCAGAAGGCGGCCACCACTGAAGAGTTGGCTCAAAAGTTTAATATTGAAGTGAAGGACAGTCCAGAGCTAACCAACAATAGGATTGTGACTAAACTTAGGACTAATAAAAGGCATAAAAACGTGTCTAACGTTGAGATCGATGTCAACGAAACCGAATCCAAATCGGAATTAATGCAAAGGTTTCTTTCGAGTCAGTCCTCAAATACCAGTCCTGCCATTCAAGAGGACAATGATTATGGTTATAACTCTAATAGTGTGGGCTTTGGTGACCAACCGGTGACCAGTCCTCAGTTGGTGTCGCACTCTTCTGGACATTGTGTATACCCAAGTGTCTCATCAAAGACATCATTTCCATCGCAGTCTTCATCACATCATTTAAAAACTGTGTCATCCGATAGCGTCGGAGAAGAGATTAATAACATTTTGTCTCATTTGCCACCACTTTATGTCAATGATATCGTTTGGAGTGATAGTGAACCAAATGACGACAAATCCAGTGATAATGAGTTAAAGAGTGAACCAAACGATGACAATAGAGACCATAACCACAACAGAGACCAAACAAACAGTGATTTAGAGTCCATTAATAGTAATTCTGATAATATTAACACTAATTTAAACGATAATAACAAATCAAAAACAGTGACTGAATATGAAGTGGAAAAGTATTGCGAACAGAAGTGGGAGTCAGTCAATGGCACATACGATGCCGACATCGAATGGCGGCCCTGGAATAGTATGACTAGTGCCGTCTCCTACAGCGGTGACACTCTTCATATCCTGCCTTACGTTGATATTGACCTCAGAATCGACCAAAACTCAGACACAGAATAATATTGTTCTGTCTCTCCTCTCGTTTCGAGTTTTTTCCGATAATTAATCGAAGCGTTTGTAATGAAGTGCAACAAAACCAATACATCGTCTGACAAACCAAACACACCATTAATTAATTTAATTAAGGAATTGCCTCCTCTTTCACTCCTCAGACACTGTTTTTTTGTGTCGGCTCTGCATTCGATCGGATTCTGTGCTTTTGTTTCCTAAACTAAAAGTTATATTTTTCTGTTAATATATTTTCGATTTACGACTCAATCATTCGGTTTATTTGTTTTCTCATATCTTTTAATTATTTTTTGTTCGTTTCGTTCAATCT